>CM059429.1:163991942-164270784 GCA_030390025.1 Squalus acanthias | reverse complement strand
CCCAGAGACACTGAGCCCCCCCTCCCCCAGAGACACTGAGCCCCCCCTCCCCCAGAGACACTGAGCCCCCCTCCCCCAGAGACACTGAGCCCCCCTCCCCCAGAGACACTGAGCCCCCCTCCCCCAGAGACACTGAGCCCCCCCTCCCCCAGAGACACTGAGCCCCCCTCCCCCAGAGACACTGAGCCCCCCCTCCCCCAGACACTGAGCCCCCCTCCCCCAGAGACACTGAGCCCCCCTCCCCCAGAGACACTGAGCCCCCCTCCCCCAGAGACACTGAGCCCCCCTCCCCAGAGACAGAGGCCCCCCCTCCCCCGGACACACTGAGCCCCCCTCCCCCAGAGACACTGAGCCCCCCCTCCCCCAGAGACACTGAGCCCCCCTCCCCCAGACAGAGGCCCCCCCTCCCCCGGACACACTGAGCCCCCCCCCCTTAGCTCGCGCCCCCCACCCTCGCTCAGGGTCGGTTAGCCCCGCCCCTCTCCCCCCGCGCGCGCCCTCTCCCACCCCCCCCCTTCCAGCTCGAGCCCCCCCCGCCGGGTTTGAAAGTGCGGCAGTTGGTGAGGCGCCGCGCGAGCGCTTTTACCTCCAGTGCCCGGCACAGCAGGGGAAGGACGATCGCCGCCAGCAGCATCCTTCGCCGACCCGGTAAGTGCGGGATCATGGCCGCTCTTTTGTGTGTGTGTGTGTGTGTCTGTGTGTGTTTATGATTTCCCGGCTGTAATTTCCACGACGTGGAGCCTGTCTCGCTGAACTCTCTTCCCTTCCCTCCGCCTCGCTAGCTCCTAACTCACTTAATGGCTAGAGCGAAGCGTTAAGAGCGAGGGTTAGTGTTTGTGCGGCACCTGCACCGCCCCCTCTCATCCCATCCCATCCTCCCCAAATCGGGTCCCGCCCAGTCCGGCTCCGCACCGCCACCTAGCGAGAAGTCACACCCGGGGAGCGCCCCGATCGCCCGTCACACAAAGAGTCTTGCACCGCCATCGAGCAGAGACCACAGCGCCGGTGGCCATGCCTGGGAGTGCCTGCTGCACTGCAGCGTCCTTTATCGTTCCTCCTCGCCCTCGCCCTTCGGTCTGGCGGTCACCGCGCCAGCTGCAGCGCCACCCGGCGGCGAGGAGGAGTCACTGCGCGGCGCCCCACCCAGCCACAATGCTCTCCACCTGCAACGCCAGCCAGCGAGGAGGCGTCACAGACCTCCACCTACAGCGCCACCCAGCGAGGAGGCGGAGTCACCGCTCGGCGCCCAGCCCAGCCGAGCCACCACCAGCTGCTGTCACAGTGACCTCCACCTGCAGCGCCACTCAGCGAGGAGGAGGCGTCGCAGACCTCCACCTAGCGAGGAGGAGGAGTCGCAGACCTCCAGCAGCAGCGCCACCCAGCGAGGAGGAGAAGTCACAGACCTGGTCTGCAGCTCCACCTTCCGAGAGGGAGTGACTGGGAGCGCCTTCTGCACTGCACCGCCACGTGTGTGTTTTTGTATGTGCCTGAAAGCTAAGCGGGCCAGAAAGCGCAATGCATACTTTGTTCTTTTGCAGCCTTCCACTTTTTAAACATTTTTACAGAGTACATTTTTACAGCAGTGGAGTTATCCCCGTGTCCTGGCCAATATTTATCCCTCAACCAACATAACAAAAACAGATTATCTGGTCATTATCACATTGCTGTTTGTGGGACCTTGCTGTGCTCGAATTGGCTGCTGTGTTTCCCACATTACAACAGTGACTCCACTTCAAAAAGTACTTCATTGGCTGTAAAGCGCTTTGAGACGTCCGGTGGTCGTGAAAGGCGCTATATAAATGCAAGTCTTTCTTACACAATTTGCTATATTCTAGTGGGCTAAGCAGCAATATTCAGCATGGATTTGTAAAGGGTAGTTCATGCTTCATTAATTTAATTACAATTTTGAGGAAAACAGCATATAAGTGGGATGAATGTTGCATACATGAATTATCAGAAGGCATTTGATAAGGTGCTGCATAATAGACTTGTTACGTGAGTTAGTACTATAGGCCATTCAACCCACTGAGTCTGTTCATAGAATCATAGAATGGTTACAGCACGGAAGAAGGCAATTTGGCCCCGTCGAGCCCGTGCTGGCTCTCTGCAAGAGCCCTTCAGCTAGTTCCACTCCCCTGCCCTTTCCCCGCAGTCCTGCAAATTTCTTTGCTTCAGCTACTTATCCAATTCTCTTTTCAAAGCCACGATAGAATCTGCCTCTACCATCCTTTCAGGCAGTGCATTCCAGATTCTAACCACTTGCTGTGTCAAAAAGTTTTTTCTTACGTCGCCTTTGGTTCTTTTGCCAATCACCTTAAATCTGTGTCCTCTGGTTCTCGACCCTTCTGCCAATGGGAACAGTTTCCCTCTATCTACTCTGTCCAGACCCCTTATGATTTTGAACACCTCTATCAAATCTCCTCTCAATCTTCTCTGCTCTAAGGAGACCAACCCCAGCTTCTCCAGCCTTCAACATAACTGAAGTCCTTCATTCCTGGAATCATTCTCGTAAATCTTTTCTACACCTTCTCTAAGGCCTTCATATCCTTCCTAAAGTGTGGTGCCCAGAATTTGGACACGGTACTCCAGTTGGGGCCGAACCAGTGTTTTATACAGTTTCATCATAATTTCCACACTTTTGTACTCTATACCTCTATTTATGAAGCCCGGGATCCCGTAAGCCTTTTTAACTGCTTTCTCAACCTACCCTGCCACCTTCAACGATTTGTGCACACATACCCCCAGGTCTCTGTTCGTGCACCCCCTTCATGATTTTACAATTTAGTTTATATGTCCTCTCCTCATTCTTTCTACCAAAATGTATCACTTCACACTTTTCTGCGTTAAATCTCATCTGCCACGTGTCCGCCCATTTCACCAGCCTGTCTATATCTTCCTGAACTCTCCTCCTCACTGTTCACTATACTTCCAAGTTTTGTGTCATCTGCAAATTTTGAAATTGTGCCCTGTACACCCACGTCCAAGTCATTAATATATATCAAGAAAAGCAGTGGTCCCAGAAGCGACCCCTGGGGAACACCACTGTATACCTTCCTCCAGTCCAAAAAACAACTGTTCACCACTACTCTCTGTTTCCTGTTACTTAGCCAATTTCATATCCATTGTTCCATTACAGTTTTGCCTGCCAATCTTTGATTCCAGTTTACCCGGGCCAGATCTGTTCTCATCCCATTGAAATTGGCCTTCCCCCAGTTAAACATTTTTACTCTAGATTGCTCCCTGTCCTTTTCCATAGCTAATCTAAACCTTATGATATTATGATCACTGTTCCCTAAATGCTCCCCTACTGATACTTGCTCCACTTGACCTACCTCATTCCCCAGAACCAGTTCCAGCAATGCCTCCTCCCTCGTTGGGCCAGAAACATACTGATCAAGAAAGTTCTCCTGAACACATTTCAGAAATTCTTCCCCTTCTCTGCCCTTAACACTATTGCTATCCCAGTCTATATTAGAATAGTTGAAGTCCCCCATTATCACTACTCTATAGTTCTTGCACCTCTCTGTAATTTCTCTGCAAATATGCTCCTCCATATCTTTCCCACTATCTGGTGGCCTATAGAATACACCTAGTCGTGTAATGGCACCTCTATTATTTCTTAACTCTAATCAAATAGATTCTGTCCTTGACCCCTCCAGGACATCCTCCCTCTCCAGCACTGTAACATTCTCCTTGACCAATACTGCCACACCATCTCCTATCTTTCCTTCCCTTTCTTTCCTGAACACTTTATAACCATGAGAAGTCGCACAACACCAGGTTATAGTCCAACAGATTTATTTAAAATTACAAGCTTTCGGAGCTGTCGCCCCTTCCTCAGGTAGAGTAGCTGTGAGAGAATCTCCCAGAATTCACAATATAAACACAGAAAAAATGTATTCAAATCTTTCCCTACATCAAAGACACACTAAGAGCACAGCCAAGACAATGAGATGTGTCCCAGGGGGTCCAACGTGTCAAAACACCTGCTGGCTGCATATCCTCTGCAGTTGACTTTGGTTCTTGTGTTAGTTTTTTTAAAAAAAGGCTGGAAAGACCGGCCATGATGTCAAGTCACGTTCTGTATCGTGACATGAACCCGATATCGCGATTGAGGCCATCCTCATGAGTGCGGAACTTGGCTATCAGTTTCTGCTCTATGATTTTGCGCTGTCGTGTATCCCGAAGGCCGCCTTGGAGAACGCTTACCCGCAGATCCGAGGCTGAATGCCCCTGACTGCTGAAGTGTTCCCCGACTGGGAGGCAACCCTCCTGCCTGGCGATTGTTGCGCGGTGTCCGTTCATACGTTGTCTCAGTGTCTGCATGGTCTCGCCGATGTACCATGCTCTGGGGCATCCTTTACTGCAACGTATCAGGTAGACAACGTTGGCCGAGTCACATGAGTATGTACCATGTACCTGGTGGGTAGTGTCCTCACGTGTGATGATGGTATCTGTGTCCATGATCTGGCATGTCTTGCAGAGGTTGCCGTGGCAGGGTTGTGTGGTGTCGTGGTTGCTGTTCTCCTGAAAGATGGGTAATCTGCTGCGAACGATGGTACTTTTGAGGTTAGGCGGCTGCTTGAAGGCGAGTAGTGGAGGCGTGGGGTTGGCCTTAGCAAGGTGTTCGTCGTCATCGATGACATGTTGAAGGCTGCGAAGAACATGGCGTAGATTTTCAGCTCCGGGGAAGTACTGGACGACGTAGGGTACTCTGTTGGTTATAACCAGGAATATTTAATACCCAATCCTGCCCTGTTTTGAGCCAGGTCTCAATTATTGCCACAACATCATATTCCCATGTGGCTATTTGTGCCTGCAGTTCACTTACCTTGTTAACTACGCTTCGTGCGTTCACATACATACACTGTAAACCCATCTTAGACCATCCTGTATTCTCTGTTAGTTTGACCCCACCTAATACCTTACTATTTCTTACTTTAGTGCTCTCTGCCTCTCCCAATCTTTTGAACACTTTATTTCCCCTTTCTAATGTTACATCCTGGTGCCCATCCCCCTGCCAAATTAGTTTAAATCCTCCCCAACAACACTAGCAAATCTCCCTATTGGTTCCGACCCTGTTGAGGTGCAACCCGTCTGGCCTGTACAGGTCCCACCTCCCCCAGAAACAGTCCCAATGCCCCAGGAATCTAAAGCCCTCCCTCATGCACCATCTCTCCAGCCATGCATTCATCTGCTCTATCCTCCTATTTCCATACTCACTAGCGCGTGGCACCAGGAGTAATCCGGAGATTACCACCTTTGAGGTCCTGCTTTTTAATCTCTTTTCTAGCTCCCTGAAATCTGCCTGCAGGACCTCATCCCTCTTTCTGCCTATGTCGTTGTCACCGATATGGATCAAGACCACTGGCTGTTCACCCTCCACCCTCAGAATGTTCTGCAGCTGCTCAATGACATCCTTGACCCTGGCACCAGGGAGGCAACATACCATCCTCTGCTCCCCTAACTATCGATTCCCTACCACTATTGCTTTCCCACTCTTCTTCCTTCCCCCCTGTACAGCTGAGCCACCCGTGGTGCCGCAGACTTGGCTCTGGCTATACTCCCCAGAGGAACCATCGTCCTCACCAGTACTCAGAACAGAATACTGGTTGGAGAGTGAGATGCACTCAGAGGACTCCTGCACTACCTGCCTGGTCCTCCTCTTCTGTCTGGTGGTCACCCATTCCCTTTCTGCCTGCACACTCTTTATCTGCGGGGTGACCACCTCCTGAAACGTGCTATCCACGTTGCTCTCAGCCTCATGCATGCACCACAGTGACGCCAGCTGCTGCTCAAGCTCCAAAACCCAGAGCTCGAGCTCCTCCAGCTGACGGCACTTCCTGCACATGTGGTTGTCCAGGACACGGCAAACTTCCTGGAGTCCCCACATGGCACAGAATGTGCATTCCACAGGACTGAGCTGCCCTGTAATGCCTTTACTTAATAGACTATTAACTAGAAACACTTACCAGCTACTCACCAATCAGCTCCTTCCCTGGTTGTGACATCACTTTAGCTGTTTTGCAGTTGTTGCTTTTGTTGTTGTTGTTTTCGCTGGCGGTATTCTGCCTCCTCGCTGCCAGCGCTGCTCCAGTCTGCACTCTCTCTGGGCCTCCCGCTCGATTGATACACCCCCTCCTGCTGTCCTGTGAAGTCACTCCTTGTTTTTTTGTTTTTTTAAATTGCCGCTCAGCTCCCTTTAAGCCGCCTCCCCTGCCGCTCCCGCTCAAGTCCGTGCTGTGTTCTGGGCCTTCTCCGGTGCTCCCTTTAAGCCGCCTCCCCTGCCGCTCCCGCTCAAGTCCGTGCTGTGTTCTGGGCCTTCTCCGGTGCTCCCTTTAAGCCGCCTCCGCTGCCACTGCTCCTGTTCAAGTCCGTGCTGTGTTCTGGGCCTTCTCCGGTGCTCCCTTTAAGCCGCCTCCCCTGCCGCTCCCGCTCAAGTCCGTGCTGTGTTCTGGGCCTTCTCCGGTGCTCCCTTTAAGCCGCCTCCGCTGCCACTGCTCCTGTTCAAGTCCGTGCTGTGTTCTGGGCCTTCTCCGGTGCTCTCTTTAAGCCGCCTCCCCTGCCGCTCCCGCTCAAGTCCGTGCTGTGTTCTGGGCCTTCTCCGGTGCTCCCTTTAAGCCGCCTCCGCTGCCACTGCTCCTGTTCAAGTCCGTGCTGTGTTCTGGGCCTTCTCCGGTGCTCTCTTTAAGCCGCCTCCCCTGCCGCTCCCGCTCAAGTCCATGCTGTGTTCTGGGCCTTCTCCGGTGCTCCCTTTAAGCCGCTGCCTCCGCTGCTGCTGCTCCCACTCAGGTCCGCGCTGTGTTCCTGTTGTTTCATAGAATCATAGAATGATACAGCACAGAAGGAAGCCATTCAGCCCAGAATGTCTGTGCCAGCTCTTTAGTACAGCTATCCAATTAATCCCACTCTCCTGCTCTTTCACCATAACCCTGTAAATTTATCCCCTTCAAGTATTTATCCAATTCTATTTTGAAAGTTACTATTGAATCTGCTTCCACCACCTTTTCAGGCAGTGCATTCTAGATCATAACGTTGCGTAAAAAAATGTTTCCTCGTGTCGCCACTGGTTCTTTTGCCAATCACCTTAAATCTGTGTCTTGGTTACTGACCCTTCTGCCACTGGAAACAGTTTCTCTTTATTTACTCTATCAAAACCATTCATGATTTTGAGCACCTCTATCAAATCTCCCCTGAACCTTCTCTGCTCCAAGGAGAACAACCCCAGCTTCTCTGGTACCATTCTAGTAAATTGTAGTAAAAAGTTGTGTCAGCTGTGGCTCAATGGGTAGCACTCTCGCCTCTGAGTCAGAAGGTTGTAGGTTCAAGTCCCATTTGAGTGACTTGAGGACAAAAATCTAGGCTGACACTCCAGTGCAGTACTGAGGGAGCGCCGCACTGTCGGAGGTTCTTCCTTTTGGATGAGACGTTAAACCGAGGCCCCGTCTGCTTTCTCAGGTGACGTAATAGGTCCTGTGGCACTATTTTGAAGAAGAGCAGAGGAGTTATCCCCGGTGTTCTGGCCAATATTTATCCCTCAATCAACATCACTAAAAAAACAGATTATCTGGTCATTATCACAGTGCTGTTTGTGGGAGCTTGCTGTGAGCGAATTGGCTCCCGCATTTCCTACATTACAACAGTGACTACACTTCAAAAATACTTCATTGACTGTAAAGCACTTTGGGACGTCCTGAGGTCGTGAAAGGTGCTATATAAATACATGTCTTTCCAATTTTTCTTTTTAAATCTGTTCTGCACCCTCTCTAAGGCCTTCACATCCTTCCTAAAATGAGAGCAAGTCTGAGGGGAAACAGTACGAGAGTCAGTGAGAGCGAGTCTGTGGGGAAACAGTGTGAGAGTCAGTGAGAGTGAGTCTGTGGGGAAACAGTGCGAGAGTCAGTGAGAGCGAGTCTGTGGGGAAACAGTGTGAGAGTCAGTGAGAGCGAGTCTGAGGGGAAACAGTGCGAGAGTCAGTGAGAGCGAGTCTGAGAGAAACAGTGTGAGAGTCAGTGAGAGCGAGTCTGAGGGGAAGGTGTGAGAGTCAGTGAGAGTGAGTCTGAGGGGAAACAGTGCGAGAGTCAGTGAGAGCGAGTCTGAGGGGAAACAGTGCGAGAGTCAGTGAGAGCGAGTCTGAGGGGAAACAGTGTGAGAGTCAGTGAGAGCGAGTCTGTGGGGAAACAGTGTGAGAGTCAGTGAGAGTGAGTCTGAGGGGAACAGTGTGAGAGTCAGTGAGAGCGGAGAGAGTCAGTGAGAGCGGGGGGAGTCGGCGAGAGCGGGGGGAGTCGGCGAGAGCGGGGGGCGTCGGCGAGAGCGGGGGGAGTCGGCGAGAGCGGGGGGAGTCGGCGAGAGCGGGGGGAGTCGGCGAGAGCGGGGGGAGTCGGCGAGAGCGGAGGGGGTCGGTGAGAGCGGGGGGGGTCGGCGAGAGCGGGGGGAGTCGGCGAGAGCGGGGGAAGTCGGCGAGAGCGGGGGGGGTCGGCGAGAGCGGGGGGAGTCGGCGAGAGCGGGGGGAGTCGGCGATAGCGGGGGGAGTCGGCAAGAGCGGGGGGAGTCAGTGAGAGTGGAGGGAGTCGGCGACAGTGGACAAGAGTCAGAGCATGAGCTGGACGTGGGAATCTGAGAAAGAAATTCAAAAGTGATTTCACTGCCGTGGAGCGAGTGGATTGGTGGGTAACAGGCAAGTGTTATTGTTAGTTTGTGTTGTTAAATTGTTCATTTTTCACTGTTGTAATTCACTTCATGGTACTGTAGTTTCCATTGTGTTTTAGATTGATAGATATAATTTCCAGTGCCTTTAGTTAATGTTTTTCCATTTTAGTATCTCAGTCTTTCAGTTTCTTAGAATTTTATAGGTCACTCTCTTCAACGTCAGTTTTATAGATTTTTAAAGTTCACTGTTAAGTATTTTAGTGGTCAGGGTCTCAGTGATTTGGAGGTCAGTGGCAGACTACCATGGCAGGCCAGCTGGGACCCTTTGCATGCGCATCCTGTTCTATGTGGGACCTCCAGGACACTTCATGCATCCTGGATAACCACGTGTGCAGGAAGTGCCGCCAGTTGGTCGAGTTCAAGCGGCTGGAGTCACTGCAGTGCATTTGGGAGTCTGAGAGTTTCCTCGAATGTACGTTCCAGGATGTGGTCATCCCACAGCTACAGAAGGTGCAGGAGGTGAGGGAATGGGTGACCACCAGGCAGGGTAGGAGGAAGACACAGGTACTGCAGGAATCCCCCAAACCAGTGGCACTTTTCAAACGGTTTTCAGTTTTGAATACCGGGGAGGGTAACTACGCCTTGGAGGAATGCAGTAAGAATCAAACCCGGGGCACCACGGGAGATTTGACTGCACACAGGGAAAAAAGAGAGTAGAAATGCAGTAGTCATTGAGGATTCGATAGGTAGAGGAATAGACAGGCGTTTTTTTAAGCGCAAACATGATTCCCGAATGGTATGTTGCCTCCCCGGTGCCAGGGTAAAGGATATCACCGAGCGGGTGCAGGATATTCTGCGAGGAGAAGGGGAACAGCCAGAAGTTGTGGTCCACATTGGAACCAATGACATCGGTAGAAAAAGTGTCGAGGTCCTTCAGGCAGAGTTTCAGGAGCTAGGAGAAAGGTTGAAAAACAGGACCTCGAAGGTAGTAATCTCAGGATTACTCCCAGTGCCACGTGCTAGTGAGTATAGAAACAGGATGATAGTGCAGGTAAATGTGTGGCTGGAGAAGTGGTGCAGGAGGGAGGGTTTCAGATTCTTGGCGCATTGGGACTTGTTCTGGGGGAAGGGGCACCTGTACAAGATGGACAGGTTGCACCTGAACAATGTTCTCGCTGAGAGGTTAAGTAGCACTGTTGGGTAGAATTTAAACTAATTTGGCAGGGGGAGGGGAACCAGACATTAGAGAGGAACAGAAATGAGATCACAGGACAGAGAGATATATAGCAGCAGTAAAATTAGAAATATTCCCAAAATTGCAGGGACCATATTGAGGAAAATAGGAAAAGTGATGATGAAGGTAGTAAATGTCTGTGGTGTAACTAATAAGGTTGGTGAGCTGCTGGCACAAATTACTACATGGGATTATGACGTGGTTGCAGTAACAGAGAGATGGCTCAAACAAGGCCAGGAATGGGTTCTTAATATTCCTGGTTACCAAGTGTTCAGGCATGACAGAGAAGGAAAAGGGTGTGGCAGTATTGATTAAGGACGATGTTACAGTTCTAAATAGGAAGGATTTACTAGATGGCTCTAGGACTGAATCTATTTGGCTTGAGTTGAGGACCAGACGGGGAGCTGTTACTTTGTTGAGAGTTTTTTATAGAGCTCCAAACAGTGAGAATGAGATAGATGAGCAAATATGTCGGCAAATTTCAAAGGCGTTTAATAAAAATAGAGTAGTAATATTAGGAGACTTTAATTACCCTAATATAGACTGGGAAAAACATAGTGCTAAGGGTAGGGAAGGGGAAGAATTTCTGATATGTGCACAGGAGAACTTTCTCAATCAATATGTCTCCAGTCCAACAAGGAAGGAAGCAGTGTTGGATCTGGTTCTGGGAAATGAAGTAGGGCAAGTGGAGTGTGTTACAGTAGGAGATCATCCAGCTAACAGTGACTACAACATAATTCGGTTTAAAGTATTTATGGAAAGAGACCAGAAAATATTGAAGGTAAAAATGCTCAACTGGGGAAGAACTAATTTCAGTGATTTAAGAAGGGACCTCGCACAGGTAGATTGGAAAAGGTAAAGCAGTAACGGAGCAATGGAGGGCATTCAGGGAGGAGATATTTCAGGTACAAACTCGGCATATTCCTTTGAAGGAAAAAGGTAGAGCACCCAAAGCTAATGCGCCCTGGATGACAAAGGAAATAAAAGTTAAAATAAAACATAAAAAGGAGGCTTATGACAAATGTTAGGAACAAGATTCAGTTAATAACCAGGAAGATTATGGAAAGTCCAGGAGGGAATTGAAAAAGTTAATACGGGTGGCAAAGAGAGGTTACGAGAAAAGATTAGCAGGCAACATTAAATTGAACCCTAAAACATTTAATAAACATATAAAGTGTAAGAGGTTAGCTTGGGAAAAAGTTGAGCCTGTTAAAGTCCCAAAGGGAAATCTTCATGTAAAGGCAGAGGACATGGTACAAGTATTAAATTAGCACTTTGCATCTTCACAAAGGAAGTGGATGCTGTAAAGGTTACACTAAAAGGGGAGAGGGAAGTTATGGATAGGATAATGATAGAGAAAATGTACTAAATAGATAAGCATTACTGAAAGTTGGTGAGTGACCTGGTCCGGATGGAATGCATCCTAGGTTGCTGAAAGAAGCAATTGTAGAAATAGCAGAGGCATTGGTCACAGTCTTTCAATCCTCATTGGATACAGAAGTACAGGAGTAGTGCCGGAGGACTGGAGAGTTGTTAATGTTATACCACTGTTCAAGAAAGGGGAGAGGGTTAAACCAGGAAACTAAACCAGTCAGCCTAACATCGATGGTGGGGAAGTTATTGGAAACCATTATCAGGGACAAAATAAACTTTCACTTGGAAAGGCATGGGTTAATCAAGGAGAGCCAGCATGGATTTATTCAAGGTAAATTGTGTCTGACTAACTTGATTGAATTCTTTGATGAGGTAACAGAGAAGGTTGATCAAGGTAGTGCAGTAGATGTATATATGGACCTTCGGAAGGCATTCGACAAAGTGCCACACAGGAGGCTTATTAAGAAGTTGCAAGCCCATGGAATTAAGGGGAAAGTGGCGATATGGATACAAAATTGGCGAAGTGGCAAGAAGCAAAGGGTGGTGGTGGATGGATGTTTTTCAGACTGGGAGGTGGTTTACGGTGGTGTTCCCCAAGGGTCAGTTTTGGGTCCATTGCTCTTTGCAATTTTTATAAACGACCTAGACTCAGGTGTAGGGAGCAGCATTATAAAGTTTGCAGATGATACTACATTTGGCAAAGTAATAGATCATGATGAGCATACAGGATGACATAGACAGGATGGTGAAATGGGCAGAAGCACGGCAAATGGAGTTCAATGCGGAGAAGTGTGAAGGTGATGCACTTTGGGAGGACTAATATGGGAAGGCAGTATACTATAAATGGCATGATTTTGAAAAGTGTAGATGAGCAGAGATGGTGTCCATATACACAAATCCTTTAAAGGTGGTAAGTAAAGTTGATAAGGTGGTTAAAAAAACATATGGGCTACTTGGGTTTATAAATAGAGGAATAGAATATAAAAGCAAAGAGATCATACTAGAACTTTATAAATCACTGGTTAGGCCTCAGCTGGAGTACTGTGGACAGTTTGGTGCCCCACACTTCAGGAAAGATGTAAAGGCTCGAGAAAGGGTAGAAAGGAAGTTTACTAGCATGTTACCAGGGATGAGGGACTTCAGTTATGAGGAGAGGTTGGAAAAGTTCGGACTGTTCTCCCTAGAACAGAGAAGGTTAAGAGGTGACCTAGAGGTTTTCAAGATGATGAGAGGTTTTGATCGAGTAGAGAGAGAAAAACTATTCCCTCTGGCGAGTGGGTCAATAACCAGAGGTCATAGATGCAAAATCACTGGAAAAAGATCTAGAGGGGAGATGAGGAGAATTGTTTTCACTCAGAGACTTGTCGGGATCTGGAACGCTCTACCTGAAAAGGTGGTGGAAGCTGGTTCCATAAATAATTTTAAAGGGAGTTGGACGGGTTCTGGAGGATGAGGAACTTACAGGGTTACGGACAATAAGCGGGGGATGTGAGACTAAGCATGACTGCTCTTTCAAAATCAGCACAGGCACGACGGGCCGAATGGCCTCCTTCTGTGCTGGCCACTGCTGGCGGTGTAGGTGGCCCGACATTAATGTCTTTCCTTGTGCTAGCTGCCTGTGAGGCGCTCATCCGAGTATGTTGATGAGACGCGAGGACAAAGTTCCATCGATCCTTAGGTCTCTTGGTTTGGTCGCACGCTGCTCATGCAGTCTGAATGGCCCTCACAAGTTTCTCCCCCATGCTGTTGGACAACTTCCGTTCAAATCTGTCGTCATCACCCCTCTCCTCAAAGAAACAACCCTTGCAAATCCTTGCAAACTATCACCCTATCTCCAACCTCCCTTTCCTCTCCAAAGTTCTTGAACGTGTTGTCGCTTCCCAAATCCATGCCCATCTTTCCCAGAACTCCTTGTTTGAATCCCTCCAATCAGGCTTCCACCCCTGTCACAGTACTAAAACTGCTCTTACCAAGGTCACAAATGACATCCTAATTGACTGCGACAAAGGTAATCTATCCCTTCTCGTCCTTCTGGACCTGTCTGCATCCTTTGGCACGGTTGACCACAAAATTCTGCTCCAACGCCTCTCCACCGTTGTCCAGCTGATGGGACTGCACTCACCTGGTTTCATTTCTATCTTTCCAGTCGAAACCATAGAATCACTTGCAATGGCTTCTCTTCCTGATTCCGCACTGTCACCTCTGGTGTCCCCCAACAATCTATCCTTGGCCCCCTCCTATTTCTCATCTACATGCTGGCCCTCGGTGACATCGTAAGTTTTCACATGTGCGCTGATGATACCCAGCTCTGCCTCTCCTCCACCTCTTTCGAACCCTGAACCGTCTCTATACTATCAGACTGCTTGTCCGGCATCCAGCACTGGATGAGTAGAAATTTCCTCCAATTAAATATTGGGAGGACCGAAGCCATTGTCTTCGGTTCACACCACAAAATCCGTTCCCATGCCACTGATTCGATCTCTCTCCCCAGCAACTGTCTAAGGCTGAGCAAGACTTTTCACAACCTTGGTGTCATATTTGATCATGAATTGAGCTTCCTACCTCATATCCGTTCTAGCACTATGGCTGCCCATTTCCACCTTCATAATATTGCCCGTCTCTGCCCTTACTTCAACTTATCTGCTGCGGAAACCCTCATCCATGCCTTTATCATCCATAGACTTGACTATTCCAATGCACTCCTGGTCGGCCTCCCTAGTTCTACCCTCCATAAATTTGAGGTTATCCAAAACTCTGCCGCCCGTGTGCTAACTCGCACCAAGTCCCGCTCACCCATCTCCCCTGTGCTCGTTGACCTACATTGGATCCCAGTTAAGCAATGCCTCGATTTTAAAATCCTCATCCTTGTTTTCAAATCCCTCCATGGTCTTGCCCCTCCTTATCTTTGTAATCTCCTCCACCCTATAATTTCCCTGGACCTCTGCACTCCGCCTATTCTGGTCTTTTGAATATCCCCGATTTTAAATGCTCCACCATTGGCGGCCATGCCTTCAGCTGCCATGGCCCTAAACTCTGGAATTCCCTCCCTAAATCTCTCCGCCTCTCCACTTCTCTTTCCTCCTTCAAGATGCTCCTTAAAACCTACCTCTTCGACCAAGCTTTTGGTCACCTGCCCTAACATCTCCTTATGTGGCTTGGTGTCAAATTTTGTTTTTTTTTGATAACACTCCTGTCCTGTGAAGTGTCTTGGGACGTTTTATTACATTAAAGGTGTTATATAAATATAAGTTGTTGTTGTTGTAAGTTTCTATGATGCTATGATTCTATAATAAAGAATAGTCAGCATGGATTTCAAAATGGAAGGTTACACTTGACCAACCTTAATAAATTCTTCGAATAAGTAACAGAAAGAGTAGGCAAGGGTAATGCATTGGATGTAATAAACATGGACTTTCTAAAGGCCTTCGATAAGGTACCGCGTAGTAGACTCATGACTAAGATCAGAGCATGTGGAGTCAGGGGACAAGTAGCAGAATGGATAGCAAACCGACTACAAACAGAAAACAGAGAGTAGAGGTTAAAGTTAGTTTCTCAGACTGCTAGAAGTTGTGAAGTGATGTTCCGCAGGGATTGGTGCTGGGACCTCTGTTGTTCACCATTTCCATAAATGATTTGGACTCGGGAATCGGAAGTACAATATCAAAATTTGCGGATGACACCAAATTAGGGGGTATAGTTTATACTGAGCTAGACTGCAACAAAATACAAGAAGATATTAACAAACTTGCAGAATGTGCGTGTAAGTGGCAAATTAATTTCAATATAGATAAGTGTGAGGTGATGCATTTTGGTAGGAGGAATAAGGAGGCCATCTACTCCTTGGAAAATAGAGTCCAAATGGGGTAGAGGCGCAAAGGGTTCTAGGGGTACAGATACAGAAATCATTAAAAGTAGCAACACAGGTTAACAAAGCCGTAAAAAGTGCAAATAAAGCACTGGAGTTCATTTCTAGAGGAATAGAATTCAAAAGCAGAGAAGTTATGTTAAACTTATATAGAGCCTTGGTTAGATCACACTTAGAGTATTGTGCACAGTCCTGGTCTCCATATTACAAAAAGAAAAAAGAAGCACTGGAGAAAATGCAAAAAAAGATTTACAAGGATTATACAAGAACTGAGAGTGTACAACTATCAGGAAAGACTGAACAGACTGAGGCTCTTTTCTGTAGAAAAGAGAAGATTGAGAGGTGACTTGTTAGAGGACTTTAAAATCATGAAGGGGTTCAATAGGGTAGATGTAGGGAAGATGTTTCCACTTGTGGGGGAGTCCAAAACTAGGGGCCATCAATATAAGACAGTCACTACAAAATTCAATAAGAAATTCAAGAGAAACGTCTTTACCCAGAGAGTGGTTAGAATGTGGAACTCTACCACATGGAGCGGTTGATGCCTTTAGGGGAAGCTAGATAAGCACATGAGGGAGAAGGGAATAGGATATATTGATAGGGTGAGATGAACTAAGGTGGGAGGAGGCTAGTGTGGACCATAAACACTGGCATAGATCTGTTGGGCCGAATGGCCTGTTTCTGTGCTGTAAAATTCTTTGTAATTCCATGAAGAAAGGCTTGAAAGAATGGTGTTTTTTCACAGGAATAGAGAAGGTTAAGGAGGAATGAAATAGAGGTTTTCAAAATTATGAAAGGTTTGAGAAGCTAAATAGTGTAAGATTGTTTCCAATGGTTGGCAAATTGATAGTAAGAGAGCATAGACTGAGGACCAATGTTCCCTCCAAGCTGCGCACGTGCGCAGCCACGCAGCAATCAGGAAGGTACCGCGCAGGCCGCTCACAAGCTGTTCCCTCTGAGATACTGTGCGTGCGTGGCCGCAGCAATTTTAACGGTACAAAAAATTTAGATGGAACATTGCTGAGGACTATCACTAGAAGAATATAGGAGGAAGTTCGAAAACATTTTTTCACGGAGAAGGTTCAGGACCTTGGGCCGAACAGACCCTTTCAATGTTGTAAATTTTATGATTCTGTGATTCTATGTCTGGCTACCAAAATGTTGGAAAAACAATTAAAATTTAGGATTTTAACTGTCAGCAGGTTTCTGGCAGGAACCTGCTGGTTTCAGTAAGTTTCTCACCTGTCCACGACAGGATGAGGCCACAGTGATTTTAACCACCTTATCTTATTAACATGCTGTTGGTCCAATTCCTGCCTGGAATCGGTCGGAAGCGGGCGCGAAGTGGTTGCCGGCCTCCAGAAAATTGGACGGCGGTAAATATAGGGGAGGGGGGTTCCGGAGGGACTCACAGTAGTGAAGGGAGGGTGGGGGGGTTTGGTGCATAGGAGGCCTAAATGTTCCTTGTGGGGCCCTGAGGAGTACTCCTGCTCATAAGAACATAAGAATTAGGAGCAGGTGTAGGCCATATGGACCTTCGAGCCTGCTCCGCCATTCAATAAGATCATGGCTGATCTTCGACCTCAACTCCACTTTCCCGCCCGATCCCCACATAACTTGATTCCCCTAGAGTCCAAAAATCTATCTATCTCAGCCTTGAATATACTCAAAGACTCTGCATGCACAGCCCTCTGGGGCTGAGAATTCCAAAGATTCACAACCCTCGTGAAGAAATTCCTTCTCATCTCAGTCTTAAATGGCTGACCCCTTATCCTGAGACTATGCCCCCTAGTTCTAGTCTCTCCAGCCAGGGGAAACAGCCTCTCAGCATCTACCTTGTCAATCCCCCTCAGTATGTTATATGTTTCAATGAGATCACCTCTCATTCTTCTAAACTCCAGAGAGTTTCGCCCCATTCTACACAATCTCTCCTCATAGGACAACCCTCTCATTCCTAGGGATCAATCTAGTGAACCTTCGTTGCTCCGCCTCTAAGGCAAGCATGTCCTTCCTCAGATAAGGAGACCAAAACTGTGCACTGTACTCCAGGTGTGGTCTCACTAAAGCCCTGTACAATTGTAGTAAGACTTCCTTACTCTTGTCCTCCAACCCCCTTGCAATAAAGGCCAACATGCCACTTGCCTTTCTAATTGCTTGCTGTACCTGCATGCTAACTTTCTATGTTTCCTATACGAGGACACCTAAATCTCTCTGAACACCAACATTTAATAGTTTCTCACCATTTAAAAAATATTCTGTTTTTCTATTCTTCCTACCAAAGTGAATAACCTCACATTTCCCCATATTATACTCCATCTGCCACCTTATTGCCCACTCACTTAACCTGTCTGTATCCTTTTGCAGTCTCTATGTGTCCTCCTCACAGCTTACTTTCCCACCTAGCTTTGTATCGTCAGCAAACTTGGATACATTACACTCGGTCCCTTCATATAAGTCATTAATATAGATTGTAAATAGCTGAGGCCCCAACACTAATCCTTGCGGCACCCCACTAGTTACAGCCTGCCAACCGGAAAATGACCCACTTATCCCTACTCTCTGTTTTCTGTCTGTTAACCAATCCTCTATTCATGCTAATATATTACCCCCAACCCCATGAGCCCTTATCATTTGTAACAACCTTTTATGTGGCACCTTATCGAATGCCTTTTGGAAATCGAAATATACTACATCCAATGGTTCCCCTTATCTACCCTGCTAGTTACATCCTCAAAAAACTCTAATAAATTTGTTAAACACGATTTCCCTTTCATAAAACCATGTTGACTCTGCCTAATCATATTATGATTTTCTAAGTGCCCTGTTACCACTTCCTTGATAATGGATCAGCATTTTCCCGATGACTGATGTCAGGCTAACTGGCCTGTAGTTCCCTGTTTTCTCTCTCCTTTCTTGAATAGCGGAGTTACATTTGCTACCTTCCAATCCGCTGGGACCGTTCTAGAATCTAGGGAATTTTGGAAGATCACAACCAATGCATCCACTATCTCTGCAGCCACCTCTTTTAGAACACCAGGGTGTAGGCCATCAGGTCCAGGGGATTTGTTGGATTTTAGTCCCAGTAGTTTCTCAAGTACTTTTTCTTTATTGATATTAATTACTTTAAGTTCCTCACTCTTATTAGCCCTTGGTTCCTCACTATTTTTTGTATACTTTTTGTATCTTCTACTGTGAATACAGATACAACATATTTATCTCTGCCATTTCCTTATTCCCCATTATAATTTCACCTGTCTCAGCCTCTAAGGGACCAACGCTTACTTTTGTTACTCTCTTCCTTTTTACATATTTGTAGAAGCTCTTACAATCTGTTTTTATATTTCTTGCTAGTTTACTCTCTTTTATATTTCTTGCTAGTTTACTCTCATTCTATTTCCTCCCTTTTATCAATTTTTTGGTCATCCTTTGCTGGTTTCTAAAGCTCTCCCAATCCTCAGGCTTACTACTATTCTTCACAACATTATAAGCCTCTTCTTTTAATCTAATACTATCCTGAACTTGTTTAGTTAGCCACGGATGGATCACTTTTCCCGTGGAGTTTTTATTTCTCCTTATGCTCCCCCTGGTCCTACAAAAGAAAATAAATGAACTTACCTGGAGGGCCTCTTCAGCTTTCGGTTCCTCTACGCTGGCCTTCACGTGCCGGCTTCCACCCTCAGGCTAAAGTTAAAATTGCTGTTGGGGCCCAATTACATCACGGAGCACGATTAACATATTTGAATTAGGATCACATTGGCTTTAGGCCATTAGCTTAGCCACCTGTCCAGAAGTGTCAATTAAATTTGTAAACGTTGGGGTTAAAATCCCCCACTTGGTCTAGTAGTCAAATCACTGATTAGTAGTTGCTGACTTCCTTATTCCCATTAGGTGGTACTGTACTCTGCTCTGGTTTGCCTACAGCAATGCGTCAATGCGCTAAGTATTGTGCCCTCTAGTAAGGATTGTAATGATGGCTGCGATTTTGCCATTGGAGGTGGGTTCGCATCGAGT
This sequence comes from Squalus acanthias, assembly GCA_030390025.1. Taxonomy (NCBI): domain Eukaryota; kingdom Metazoa; phylum Chordata; class Chondrichthyes; order Squaliformes; family Squalidae; genus Squalus; species Squalus acanthias. Next base: position 164,251,651 of record CM059429.1, on the reverse strand, counting down.
TCGCTGCTCGGCGGGTTCCGGTCCTGCTGCCGGTTTCAGCCGCACTGCGATAAAGATTTTCAGTTAACTGGGCTTATTAAGCCCGCCATGTGCATTACCCAGCCCAATCAGTGGGTTCGGGTCTGTTGCTCACCTCTGCTGACGCCATGCAGCCTTTGGGTTTTATTCACTTTCTGATGCTTCTCAGTGGTATTGTTTGCGAGATGACTGCTGCAAGAACCAAGGCTTCTCCCCGATTTGATGATGACTCCTTCCATGCTCTTGTAGAGGGAGTAAGAGGACGCAAGGAGGTTCTGTTTAATATATTAGCATGGAGGGGGTAATATATTAGCATGGATAGAGGATTGGCTAACTAACAGGAAACAGAGAGTCGGGATAAAATGGGTCATTTTCAGGTTGTAACTAGTGGGGTGCCACAGGGATTAGTGCTGGGGCCTCAGCTGTTTACAATCTATATTAATGACTTGGATGAAGGGACCGAATGTAATGTAGCCAAATTTGCTGATGATACAAAGATAGGTGGGAAAGCAAGTTGTGAAGAGGACACGAAGAATCTGCAAAGGGATATAGGTAGGTTAAGTGAGTGGGCAAAAATTTGGCAGATGGAGTATAATGTGGGAAAATGTGAGGTTATCCACTTTGGTAGGAAAAATAAAAAAACAAATTATTATTTAAATGGAGGGAGACTACAAAATGCTGCAGTACAGAGGGATCTGGGGGTCCTTGTACATGAAACACAAAAAGTTAGCATGCAGGTACAGCAAGTAATTAGGAAGGCAAATAGAATGTTGGCCTTTATTGCAAGGGGGATGGAGTATAAAAGTAGGGAAGCCTTACTACAACTGTACAGGGCATTGGTGAGACCACACCTGGAGTACTGCGTACAGTTTTGGTCTCCTTAGTTAAGGAGGGATATACTTGCATTGGAGGCAGTTCAGAGAAGGTTCACTAGGTTAATTCCTAAGATGAAGGGGTTGTCTTGTGAAGAAAAGTTGAGCAGGTTGGGCCAATACTCATTGGAGTTTAGAAGAATGAGAGGTGATCTTATTGAAACGTATAAGATTCTGAGGGGGCTTGACAGGGTAGATGCAGAGAGGATGTTTCCCCTCATGGGGGAATCTAGAACTAGGGGGCATAGTTTCAGAATAAGGGGTCGCCCATTTAAACCGGAGATGAGGAGGAATTTCTTTCAGAGGGTCGTGAATCTTTGAAATTCTCTATCCCAGAGAGCTGTGGAGGCTGGGTCATTGAATATATTTAAGGTGGAGATAGACAGATTTTTGAACGATAAGGGAGTCAAGGGTTATGGGAAGCGGGCAGGAAAGTGGAGTTGAGGGCAAGACCAGATCAGCTATGATCTTATCGAATGGCGGAGCAGGCTCAAGGGGCTAAATGGCCTACTCCTGCTCCTATTTCTTATGTTTCCCTCCAATGGACGTAGGAAGCCTCCTCAGCAAACCAAGGCAGCGTGGCTGCAAACTGCTGAGCAGGTTAGCGCCAGGTCTTTGTGTGCACGCACCTGGGTTCGGTGCAGGAAAAGGTTCAATGATCTGCTACGCTCAGCAAAAGTGAGTATAATATCAGATTTACCTTCAATCTGCACCCCATCTCTTCTCATCACCAGCACTCTGCATTGTCAACCTACTCCTGCACATCCCAATTTACCCTTGCACCCTTAACCATCCCTCTCTCTCTATGTACAGAATCACTGCACCATTCTACTATGCACCCCTCACACTCGCTCTCACTGTTATGCAATGACAACAACTAACAACGCACAGGGATGGCCCTTGGTATTGGCACCTCACTCCATCTTTGTCTCCCTCTAAGTATCTATGCTATGAATTCTCTACACTCACTCCAACATTCTTGCTCTAACTCCACTTGTCTCCCTCATTGCAGGAAAAGAGAGCCCACAGTAAGAGGGAGAGGGGGAGTACAGGAGGAGGGCCACCTTCCATGGCGCATTTAACCAACGCTGAGGAGACTGCTATCGAGATTGTCGGAGTTGCAGAGGAGCTGGAAGTGGGGGACTGAGAGACGAGCGCAGTAGAGCAAGCTGGTGACAGAATAGATTTTCAACCCTCTCATTTAGATTTCATGAGTGACTGATATGGCATCTGATGTTCATACAGATTGAGTTCTGATCATCTGCACAATGGGATGTGTCTGCTAACTAAATATCACATGTCTAACTCATACCTTTACTCCTCCACAGGACCATTGAGAGCCCCCCTCCCCACTGTCCAGGAGGAAGAGCCGGATGACTCCTCTGAGGAATCTGCAGCCTCTGAGAGAGCAGCGTCTGCAGAAATGAGCGCACCCAGCACCAGCGCAGAGACGCACACCTCGGTGGGTCCTTTGCGAGATAGATTAGTGTTGTCACCTGGTGTATCACAGCTCACAAGTGAGCATCAGCAGATGGTGGAGACAGGGACAGCAGAGGAGAGTCCTCATTGGAGGGCGCTGGACCCTCCTAGCTCTGCTCAGCTGCATGTGGACGCTGTGCCTCTGGGGCCATCCAGAAAGAGAACGGTGCTGGAGCTTCAGGAACAAGTGCAGGAGTCTCTGACAGGGTTTGCAACCATGGTAACTGCGAGTGTGCAGAGAATGGAGGAGTCCATGTCAAACATGAGCAATGCCGTGGTGCATGCAATGGCGAATATAGGTGCCGCCATGGAAAGGATGGCAACCTCCATGCAGGACATAAATCGCCAGACACAGCAGAACATGGTAACACTTCTAAATAGATGGTCATCTATGGAGAATAGATGGGCATCTATTGAGGAGAGAAACCAGAGGTGCATGGACGTCCTTGTTATGAGGAATGTCAGCACAGAAATGGGTCCTCATAGCCCCAGTGATGTGCAGCAAGGTGCTCTCCAGCTACTTGCTAGCAGTGAAGTGCGGGTGACCCATGAGAGGGATGTTGGTGGTCGACAACAAGGAAGTGTGGGCTCCTCTCCAAGCGCTCACACTCGCATGCCACTGCAGAGCCCTCGGTCAGAGCCCCAGATTCCTCACCCAACAGAGATGGCCGTCTTAGCCCCTGCACAGCTGTAGGAGGAGCAGACTGTTACCGAGCCCTCCCAGGCTCCCAAACCCAGAGAACGCCCGCCAAAGGCGTCTAAGCAGGTGCAGCAGAGAAGTGAGTAAGCTGCCTCTACATCTGCTGAAGCCACAGGGGAAGCACCACGTAGAAGCACGCGTAAGAGAAAGTTAACACACAAATAGTCAGAAGGGTAGTCACTTGGGTGTTTTGATAGAATACAAAGTCACGTTTCTCATCGTTATTTCAATTGTATTAAAGAAATGCGATGTCGAAGATTTAAAGAGTTGGCCTATGTGTGCTCAGAAATGGAAGTTGCACAGTGAGGGGTCAGGGCACCTTTCATCTGTAGTGATAGGAAAGCACAGTTTATTGTACAGATGCTGTATGGTGTGTTAAGAAGGTTGTGCAGATACTCATTTCCATGTGCCAGCCACATGTGTTTGCTGCGTAAACTTACACGAATCTGGCATGGATTAGTGTATCCCTTGCCTCACGACCAGCAATGTGCTCGCGTGCTGGTGGAACTGGCACAGCTGCCTCCGCAAGGTCTTCCTCATCTGCCGCCTCCTCCTCCTCTTCCTCTTCTGAGGAGGCTGTGCGCTGTGCTACTTGTTCCTCAGGCAGTGGTAAGCCACGCTGCTCTGCGATGTTGTGCAGGGCACAGCAGACCACGATGATTCTGGACACCCTGGCTGGTGCGTACTGTAGGGCTCCCCCAGATCTGTCGAGGCATCTGAATCACATTTTGAGAAAGTCGATGGTTTGCTCTATGATGCTTCTGGTGGAAATGTGGCTCTCATTGTAGTGCTCCTCAGCTCATTTGATGGCCTCCTCATCGGTGTCATTAGCCACGTCTTCAGGGGATAGCTCTTGTCTCCAAAGAGCCATCTGGAAAGTTGGGTTGGCGGATTGCACAGTGGACTGCCGCAGGATGAACGAGTCATGGCAACTGTCAGGGAACTTGGCCCAAACATGCATAATGTTCTTCCAGTGGTTACACACCAGCTGGACGTTAAGGGAGTGGTAACCCTTGCGGTTCACAAATACAGCTGGGTTGTGATGGGGTGCCCTAATGGCCACATGTGTGGAGTCTACGATGCCCTGCATCCTTTGGAAGCCTGCCATATTTGCAAAGCCAACCACACGCGCGGTAACACTTGCTTCATCCGTGGAGAAGTGGATGTAATTGTGCGACTTGTCAAAGAGGGCATCGGTAACCTGCGTGATGCAACTGTGTGCGGCTGACTGGGAGATGCCGCTTATGTCTGCTGCTGATCCCTGGAAGGACCCTGAAGCAAAGAAGTTGTGTGCGGTGGTGACTTTGACAGCCACTGGTAGGGAGTGTCCACCCGCTCCTCTGGGCTGCAGTTGTTGGTGCAGCATTGTGCAGATGTCAGCGACTATCTCTTGCGAAAGTCTCAGCCTCCTTTGGCACTGCTTCTCACTCATGTTGAGGAAGCTCATCCTCGGCATGTAAACCCTGTGTTGGGGGTATCTCCTGCAGCGTGGTGCAGCCCTGCGCCCTCTGCCCTGTGCAGCATCAGGTGGCTGAGGAGAAAGTTGGCGCTCCTGTTGTTGGTGCTGCTGTTGTGCCTGGTTCTGCTGCTGCCTCTAATTCTGGCCTCTTGAGCATCCCCAATTTCAGTCGCTCCACCATTGTTGGCCGTGCCTTCAGCTGCTCTTCCTCCGATTCTGAGGACCAGGATGAGAGGGTATAAATGGTTCCCATTCTGCTGCTATATATCTCAGTTGAGGAAGAGATGTTATAAGCGCTCAGTCAATGTGGGGAGAGGGTATTCCAAGGAGGTCACAGTGCATATGGATCTCAGATTAAACACTTACAACTCAATACACCTGCAAAATGTGTTCCAAAACCTCAAAGCAGAAAGTTCTGGCATCTGAAAGTGAACTCATGTTACAGGTCAGCTTTTATGCTGAAGGTGCAGCTATTCAGCTAGTTGCTGAACCCGGCACAATCAGCTGGCGTGTTTGTCGCACGATGTGCAACACACTGAAAATGTAGTAAAATGGGAAGAGCCTCTCAAAATAGGATTATCCAAGCAGTTAACAAGCTGTTAACTGCCTTAAGTGGCTCTTCCGCTGCTTGGTGTTGGGTCTGATCGGGACTCGCAGACCTGACACTTTGTCATTTTTATTTTAACTCCGGACCGCCTCCAAACCCGCCCTCTGAGTGCCGGCAAAATCGCGGCCGAAGTGTGTAAAGTTGTGGTCAGAATTGGGATGGATACATAAACACCAAGTGCTCAGAGAAGGAAGCATACATTTTGAATAAAGCTTTAGATATGCTGCAGTTCTTGAGAGTTGTTCAAATAGACTACAAACATTTACACAGTGTCAGAACTGGAGTATAAATGAAAAGTTTAAAGCTCCTAAATGATTTGAGACGAGAAGGAACACTGGCATTTCCTACCCAACAATTTTGGAGGAACCATCACTACAATGACTAGCAGTTCGAGGAGAAGACCCACCACCACCTTCTCAGGGCAACTAGGGATAGGCAATAAATGTAGCCTTATTCGTTTCACCCATGCCCCAAGAACAAATTAAAAAAATAGTTTGAATGTGGCTCAAATTGATGGGATCAAAGTATCTCTCTTTTTGCTGGCTGTAAGAATCTTAAATAGAACATATTTTTGGTTAATTTCGATCTAATTCACATGGGCTTAAATTCATACCATAAAACTATCCAGTTATCAGCAGCCTCAGCTCATCTGCTGCTGAAACCCTCATCCATGCCTTTGTTACCTCTGGACTTGACTAGTCCAATGCACTCCTGGCTGGCCTCCCACGTTCTATCCTCCGTAAACTTGATGTCATCCAAAACTCTGCTACCCATGCCCTAACTCGCACCAAGTCCCGTTCGCCCATCACCCCTGTGCTCGCTGACCTACACTGGCTCCCGGTTAAGCGATGCCTCGATTTTAAAATTCTCATCCTTGTTTACAAATCCCTCCATGACCTCGCCCCTCCCTATCTCTGTAATCTCCTCCAGCCCCACAACCCTCCAAGATTTCTGCGTTTCTCTAATTCTGGCCTCTTGAGCATCCCCAATTTCAATCGCTCCACCATTGTTGGCTGTGCCTTCAGCTGCTAAGGCCCTAAGCTTTGGAATTCCCTCCTTAAACCTCTCCGCCTCTCTACTTCTCTTTCCTCCTTTAGGACGCTCCTTAAAACCTACCTCTTTGACCAAGCTTTTGGTCATCTGCCCTAATATCTCCTTATGTGGCTCGGTGTCAAATTTTGTTTAATAACGCTCCTCTGAAGCGCCTTGAGACATTTTACTACGTTAAAGGCACCATATAAATACAAGTTGTTGTTGTTGTTAACATTAAATTAGCAGACTCATTCAGAGAAGCCAGAAGGATGGTTGACAGGTTATATGCAGGTTAGGTTGATTTGGCTATGATAAATTGACCCTTAGTGTTAGGGGGGGATTAAATATGTGGGGTTATGGGGATAGGATGGGATATGTTAGTGGGAATTAAATACGTGGGGTTATGGGGGTAGGGTGGGATATGTGTACTGTGGGGATTAAAGCAGGGACAGGGTACTGGATTTGGATGATCAGCCATGATCGTATTGAATGGTGGAGCAGGCTCGACGGGCCGAATGGCCTACTCCTGCTCCTAGATTCTATGTTTCTATGACACGGGAAATTAAAGTGTAACAGTCACAAAGTGCGGGTGCTCTTCTAACTTGAGGGTGAAGGTGTATTCTTAATGCAGATGAAGGGAGCTTTACTCTGCCTCTGAATATCTTATCCCTGACACTGGAAGCAAAGAGTGGAGAAAATAGCCTTTTCCCCAACTGGTGTCACCCATCTTAATGCGATTAAAGATTTACCAAAGATGAATGCAACGCACACAGCTAGTGCTTCCAAACAAAATGATAAATGATTGAAATAACATGCTTCCAATTCTAAAACTCGTGTATAATAGTGTGAGTTATATTTATCTGGAGGGTGTTTGACAATAAACAGCACTTTGGTTAAGTCATTAAACACCCAGGACATGAATAATTAAGTGTACTTCAAAATAACACTCACCTCAACCTTAGTGAGTATCGGAAAAAGGTTTAGGACAATGACAGGCGTGGTGATATTTAGATCTGTTATTATCAGGCCTTGTACAGGAAACTCTTTATTAACCGGGACCGGCGTGGTGCCGGTAAATCAAAAAGTCCGGATAACGGAGAGTTATATCTCCCAACGTACGAGAGCCCCGTACACATTGACATGCGCCTGCATTCGGAGCTCCGTCTCCCCGGGGACCACCAGCTGACCATCTGTCGTGTCCGCTGCCTACCCGGGCTGCACATTCCCCTCCCAAACTACACGCTCCGATACAAGGCAAACGCCGCGGGTTTTTTTTTAAAGTTAATTTTAAACGAGAGATGAAGGAAAACCCCGGTTACCTACTCAAGAATTTTGCCGGTTAAGAGAGATTTCCGGATATTTGGGTGCCGGTTAATAAAGAGTTTCCTGTAATATACTGGGTTGGTTTTTTTTCTCATTACACAGGCCCCGTTACTATCAAAGATAATATGTTTCTGTGTGCACAGGCCATGTTATTATCCTGGGATAATATCCACATTTCTGTGAACACAGACCTTATTACTATCCTGGGATAACATTTATGTTTCTCTGTACACAGGTGCTGCTACTAGCCTGGGATAATATTCATGCTTCTCTGTACACTAGTTCTGTACACAATCCTTGTTACTATTCTAGGGTAATATACATGTGTATTTTTGCACAGGTACTGTTACTATCCTGGGATAATATTCATGCTCCGCTGTCACAGGCCCACTTACTATCATGAGATAATATTAGGGCTGTCAAGCGATTTTAAAAAATTCACAATTAAAATTTTTAATCTCAGTTAATCTTACTTTTAATTGCATATTTAATTAATACAATTACTCATACATTTCAAATTTGTTTTATTACTGATGCTATTATTATCACCCAAAAAACAAACCAGCAGAAAAACGATTTCCCTATTTCTGGATTCATATTGTTGGTCTGTCTTTAAAGTTTCATATTTATTAACACAGAATTATATGGAAATGTTCATAAACTGAACTGTTTATTGTGAAGAGAACATCAAAAACCTTTTGAGTCATCATCTCTGAAAGTGCAAATTAAAAGTGAAAATTGGTAGTCTTTATTTACATAGTTGCTCGTAAGAAAAAAATGCAACGCAGGTCATGAGTCTAACAAACTTCAGTCCTATTGCTTGCTGCCATTTAACCAGTTGCTTAGACAGATAAGTTTGTTTATGTTTTCGGTAGATAATGCTGCTCGCTTCTTATTTACAATATAATCTGAAAGTGAGAAAAGTTATTCGCATGGCACAGTTGTCGCCGGCGGTTCTAAGCATTTACGTGCCAGCTTTGCTAAACTTTCATGGACAACATGCTTCGACCATCATTCCAGAGTACAATCTTCCATGCTGATTCTGCTTTATAACGATCCAATGTGGTTAACTTTTTCCTTTGTTTTCATCCTCTGAATCAGATACCACAAAGAAGAGAATCATTTTCTTTTTCGGTGGTTCAGCTTCTGTAGTTTGTGCACCAGGACTGCTGATCTTGTGAGACATGAGACAATAGTAAGGTAAGAATCAACTTCCACACCTCATCCTTCTCAGATTTTGGAAGGCAGTTCAGATTCTTAAGCTTTGCGTCCAGTGCCAACAATATCTTTAGCCATGTGAGATTGGTGCTTTCTCTGTGTTTCGTTAAGTCTGCAGTGAAAGAGTTCTTAAACCGAACAACATACACTGGGTCATCGGCTGAGAGCAGGAAACATAGAAACATAGAAGATAGGAGCAGGAGTAGGCCATTCGGCCCTTCGAGCCTGCTCCGCCATTCAATGAGATCATGGCTGATCATCCAAATTCAGTACCCTGTCCCTGCTTTCTCCCCATATCCCTTGATACCTTTAGCCTTAAGAAATATATCTAACTCCTTCTTGAATATATTTAATGAGTTGGCTTCAACTGCCTTCTGTGGTAGTGAATTCCACAGGTTCACCACTCTCTGGGTGAAGAAATTCCTCCTCATCTCAGTCCTAAATGGCTTACCTCTTATCCTTAGACTGTGACCCCTGGTTCTGGACTCCCCCGCCATCGGGAACATCCTTCCTGCATCTAGTCTGACTAGTCCTGTTAGAATTTTATAAGTTTCAATGAGATCCCCTCTCATTCTTCTAAACTCTAGCGAATACAAGCCCAATCGACCCAATCTCTCTTCATACGTCATTCCTGCCATCCCAGGTATCAGTCTGGTGAATCTTCGCTGCACTCCCTCCATGGCAAGAACATCCTTCCTCAGATAAGGTGACCAAAACTGCACACAATACTCAAGGTGTGGTCTCACCAAGGCCCTGTACAACTGCAGCAAGACATCCTTGCTCCTGTACTCGAATCCTCTTGCTATGAAGGCCAACATACCATTTGCCTTCTTAACCGCCTGCTGCACCTGCATGCTTACCTTCAGTGACTGGTGCACAAGGACACCCAGGTCTCGTTGCACTTCCCCTTTTCCCAATCTATTGCCGTTCTGATAATAATCTGCCTTCCTGTTTTTGCCACCAAAGTGGATAACCTCGCATTTATCCACATTATACTGCATCTGCCATGCATCTGCCCAATCACCCAACCTGTCCAAATCATACTGGAGTTTCTCTGCATCCTCCTCACAGCACACACGCCCACCCAGCTTTGTGTCGTCTGCAAACTTGGAGATATTACATCTAGTTCCCTCGTCTAGATCATTAATATATATTGTGACTAACTGGGGTCCTAGCACCAATCCCTGCGGTACCCCACTAGTCACTGCCTGCCACTTGGAAAAAGACTCGTTTATTCCAACACACATCTCTCCCCTAAGGATCTCGATCACATACCTGCTGAACTCGAATACAAAAAGAAAATACTGCAGATGCTGGAAATCTGAAATAAAAACAGAAAATGCTGGAGATACTCAGCAGGTCAGGCAGCATCTGTGAAGAGAGAAACAGAGTTAACGTTTCAGGTCGATGACCTTTCGTCAGAACTGGAAAAAAGCAGGAAATGGAACAGATTTTTAAGCAAGTGCAGGGGCTGGGAAAGGGGGAGGGGATGAAAGAACAAAAGGGAAGGTCTGTGATAGGATAGAAGGCAGGAGAGGTTAAGAGACATTAAGAGATATTCAAGGCAAAAGGAGATGGTAATGGGACAGGTTAAGAAACAAAGGATGGCTCGAGATGAAGTGTGAATTGCGCTGGCAGAATGAAAGACAGCCGCCATGTGGGAGAGAAGAAAAAAAGACACACACAAAAGGTGTGGATGAAAACTATATATATGATAGGGGCCGAGGTTATGATCTGAAATTGTTGAACTCTATGTTGAGTCCAGAAGGCTGTAAAGTGCCTAATCGAAAGATGAGGTGCTGTTCCTCGAGCTTCCGCTGAGCTTCAGTGGAACAATGCAAGAGGCCGAGGACGGTGAGGTCTGAGTGGGAGTGGTGCGAAGAATTAAAGCGAAGAATTCTTCGCACCACTCCCACTCAGACCTCACCGTCCTCGGCCTCTTGCATTGTTCCACTGAAGCTCAGCGGAAGCTCGAGGAACAGCACCTCATCTTTCGATTAGGTACTTTACAGCCTCTGGACTCAACATAGAGTTCAACAATTTCAGATCATAACCTCGGCCCCTATCATATATATAGTTTTCATCCACACTTTTTGTCTGTGTCTTTTTTTCTTCTCTCCCACATGGCAGCTGTCTTTCATTCTGCCAGCGCAATTCACACTTCATCTAGAGCCATCCTTTGTTTCTTAACCTGTCCCATTACCATCTCCTTTTGCCTTGAATATCTCTTAATGTCTTTTAACCTCTCCTGCCTTCTATCCTATCACAGACCTTCCCTTTTGTTCTTTCATCCCCTCCCCCTTTCCCAGCCCCTGCACTTGCTTAAAAATCTGTTCCATTTCCGGCTTTTTTCCAGTTCTGACGAAAGGTCATCGACCTGAAACGTTAACTCTGTTTCTCTCTTCACAGATGCTGCCTGACCTGCTGAGTATCTCCAGCATTTTCTGTTTTTATTCCTGCTGAGCTCTAGTAGGGCTTACAACTTTTTGAGTTTGTCAGATTCAGCAGCAGTGGGCACTGCTAGATTGCGCTTCTGAAGAGCTAATGTGGCTGTGATAGCGAATCTGCAGTCGCTGAACCATCTGCAATGTGGACTTCCATCTAGTTGAGAAATCTTGTAGAAGAGATTCTTGTTTCTGTCTATTTGCCGCCTGTTGTAGTTCTAGTGCTCCACTATTAGCTGGACTATGTTTGAAATGGCCCACTAGTTTCCTACATTTTGTGAGTAACTTCGAACCTGGCATTATTAAGCCCGACTGTGATTGATTGTTGCATCGCATGTGTAAAAAGGGCAAAAGATTGGCTGCTGTTAAAATATTGTGTGTATTGTCAGTACCAATTGTTGTTAGCTTGCCTTGTGTATCCTACTCTTTCGCAACATCCAAGAAACACTTTGCAAATGTTTCAGCATAGTGTCTCTCTTCGGTATGCTTTACTGTTAGTAGAAGAGTGTCCAAGTAGCATCAATCAGGTATGCAGTGATTCCAAGATAGCCGTGATTGCTCACGTCTGTCCAATAATTACCAGTCAAAGCAATGACTGACGCGTTCTTCAGTAGGATCGACTTGTCATTTTTTTGTTTTATATATATCTCGTCTATTCGTGATATGATGGTTCCTCTGGAAGGCAAGGTATACGATTGATTGAAAGATACTATTTGAATAACATCTCTTAGCCCTATATCACGTGCAATGTTAATAGGTCTGCAGTCGGTAGCTATCCATTTTGAAATAGCATTGGCTATATTATTGTACTTTGCTTGATTCATGGGCTTGCAGCGATCTTGAATTTCTAAAAGAGTACTCTGTCAAAACTGATGGGTTTCATTTGTTGTATTGTTATTGCTTATAGCAGAAGAACTGCTAGAAATGTTATTTTCAGAAGTGAAGGCATGTTTAACATGCAGGTGATACAGCAGACTAGATGTACTTCTGTGATATTGTACCGTATATATATATTGTACCGTCTTTCTATCCAATGAACTATCAGAAAGTTTAAAAAAACTAAAATTCCCATTCACAAGTCCTTCACTTTTAGTGCCTTGCTCCATAATGCCTAACTTTTCCTTTCTTTTCTTCGATTGCTTTCTGTTTGAATATTGGGCCACATGATGCCACAGACCAATCAGATCACACAAAGCCACTTAAGGTGTTAATTTTTTTCATTTTCTACTTTTATTTTTTATTTACAGGTGTCAGCATTGGCTCAGTGGTAGCATTCTCACCTCTGAGTCAGAAAGTTGTGGGTTTAAGCCCCATTCCCGAGACCTGAGCACATAATCTAGGCTAGAATTTCTCTGCAGCACTGAGGGAGTGCTGCACTGTCAGAGGTGCTGTAATTTGGATGAGACATTAACCAAGGCGCTGTCTGTCCTCTTGGGTGAACATAAAATATCCCACGGCACTATTCAAAGAAGAGGAGGAGTGTTTGCTTGGTGTCCTGGTCAACATTTATCCCTCAACCAACACCTATAACAGATGATCTGGTTATTTATTTCATTGCTGTTTGTGGTGCACAAATTGGCTGCCATGTTTCCTACATTACATCAGTACTTCATTGGCTGTAAAGCGCTTTGGGACGTCCTGAGGTCATAAAAAGTTAGTATATAAATGCAAGTTTTAAATTTTTATTTTAGCTCTTCCCTTTTTCAGAGATGACTCTCTGTCCTACCCATCCCAACCTGGCATCTTTCTGACCAGCTGACCAGGAATGCCCCCTCCTTAGCCACCCAACATCATGTGGCATGTGCTATTACTCCCTAACTAACAGCTTCTAGGCTGACATAATTTTTTTTCTTGGCACCTGCTCATCCTGCCACTAAGGTTCAGATGACTGGGAAGCAGTAGCGACAAGGAAAGGCACAACAGCATTCAATGTCGGGTAAATTAACTGCTTTAATTTTTGATTTTGAAAAGACAAAACGAAGGTTAGGTGGGAATCATTCATGTGGTGTAATATTGTTCCAAAGAGCAAAGTTAAAAAACAACAAACATCTTCGTTCCATTGCAATTATTTTTGAAACCCAATTGATATGCATTGAAAATGAATCACCAGAAATATTAATGCGTTAATCGCAGAAGTTAATGGCAATTAGTTGCCAATCCCTAATATTTATATTTCTCTGTAGATAATACTCATTACTTTGCATGCAAGGCCCATTAGTATTCTGGATTAATCATATTTCTCTGTGCGTGGACCCCAAAGTATCACGGGATAATATTCATGTTTCTATATGCACATGCTTTGTTACTATCCTGGGATAATACTTTTGTTTCTCTGTAAATAGGCCCTATTACTATAATTTGATAATATTCATGTTTCTATGTACATAGGACCAGTAGGACCAGTTGTTATCTTGGGATCATATTTATATTTTTCTGTACACAGGCTTTGTTGTTGTTCTGGGATAATATTTACATTTTTTTTCTTACAGCTTTGTTGATAAAGACAATAAACGTGTAAAAAAATAAACCCATTTACTCAATACCTTTTATAAATATCAGTCTGTTTTATTTTAGTCCAACTTCCTGTTCATCTTTACATTTGTGGAAATGAGACACTTCATCTCGTTTCACATACTGATCCTCAGTAGTTTCTTTCCCTTATGGTCGCTGGGATCTGCCAGTTAAAAGTCTGGATGTTGATGAAGAAATCAGTAGATCCATAATTTACTGCGGTATGTGTACAGCATTAAATCTAATAACTTATCTAAAAAACAAAATGATTCCATTCTTTCTAGTCAATAGCATCGCAGGAAAGAAAATTGCCTAAAGAGCTGAGGGTGTAATTACTGTCCGGGCATAGAGATAGAATAAATCAGAGGGACGATGGAGCTTTTCTTATTGCAGCCTGGGGCACAGTCCGCTCTCATTTATTATTAGAGCAATGTAGTTACAATCAGTATCCAATTTTTGCATTTAATAACGTCGAGTGAGAATTTATTTTCTTGAGCAGCCCGGGTAAGGTGGGGGTGGGGTATACTGCAGGGAAGCTTGAGGCGTGGGAGTGTAAGGTGGGGGGAGATCCGCAGGATAATCCATCTCATAGTCGTAGCTGTAAGGCGGAGGACGAGGAGGAGGGACTGAAAAGAAAAAATGAGAAATAAAACAAATGAACTGAGGAGGCAGCCATCGAAATTCACAGGAGGCGATAGGAATATTAAAAAAATAAAGTCAGTCTACTCTCAAACATTGTCTACAGCAAAAAAATGTTTTGACTTAATAAATCATTAGATAGCACACACCCACACACATAACGTTTTATCTCACCTTCGCAGTGATAACCAGCAGAATTATATCACACTATAATTGAATAACTAGGACATGATTTTTCATGCATTCCTGATGTGAGAGAATTTTTTGTTGCTGACAGTTTCACAGTTATCCAGATGGCAAGAAGGAATGAAGGTCTCATAGAACTATGTTACTTAGACGACCGTCGAAAGCTGTGCTTATTCTTGTGCTTATAATGACACCTATGTTTCTGCCACACATACTATAGGACAATGTCTCAGCCACATGATAATGCATTATCCACATGAAACAGGGATAACTACCTATAAATAAAGAAGGCAATCCTCAGGATAGTCCCCGGTTCAATCCCTGGTCTGTACTGACTTAGCTGACCTCAGCTGATACGGCAAAAAGGGTCGCTATAATTAGCTTCAGCACCCTTACACACGAGAGAAGGTGAAAATCAGTTAGGGTTCTTCCTCCTGATCGCCATCCCTGCTGGAAAGTACATGTGTGTGGATGTCAATTAAGTACAGGATCACCCTTAGTTGTGATTTCCCCTCATGATCAAATATGCTCCCAACTTTCACTGTCTAGGCTTACACGTAGATTGGCCACCTGGGAGGGCTCCCAGATGTGTCTGATGTCCATGGAACCAGATTTGAGCATGTCATCACCTTCAGAAGTGGAGTGGAAATAATAAAGGTGATTTGGGGCGGTAAGATGCATCAGAACATTAATGTGCTATGGCACAGAATGATAGGATGTGGGTTTGGGGCCACAATTCCCCACTAATGAATAGCTATTGTTGGAAGCCACTAATTTTGTGGCCAAATGCTTCCTGGAAGGGGAGACATGGGAGAGGGCAGTTGAAGGAGTAGTCAACCCTGGAAGGAGCTGGTTACATAAAATTTGTGGTTCAAGCCTAAGAGCAGGTCATCTGATCTCTTAGGGACAAATAGGAAAAGCTTTATTAAAAAAAACTAATTTTAAAACCTTGAGAGAATGTCTCATGTCTAGTGTGCATCTGTCATTGATCAAAAGTCACACTTCAGTGTCAAAAGTATATAAAAATTAAAAGAAAGCCAACCATTTTCTGCTTTCCTTTTCTTCATCTTGCCAATCTGGCCTCATCCTAAGGGCGAGCCAAAGATGTACTGATCTACTGGAATATCCCTGTCTGCGAGTTGCAGTCAGCTCATTTTTGTTTAAAAAAATATTCTATTTTGATATACGTCACTCTTAATGATAAACTCAGCATCACATATTTAAATGGGTTTACACTCTGTGACATTCTTACTGATCACACATATCACTCATAAGATTTCTGTTAGCTTGGGAACTCAACATGAATAAATGAAGAGATACTGAAATAGAAGGCAAGGTAGAAGGATGGACAAAGGCAGAGATAACATGAGAGATGACTAGAGAGGTGGGGATCTAGACATTGAGAGGTAAATTAGATTTCTTTCAGAAAATAATATTTTGAGATACAGTATATGAGTAATTTGGGACATAACATTTGGTAAGTGTAGCATGGTTGGGAGGAACAGGTGACTTAGGACTTGTGGTTCCTAAAGCTCTCCAGCACTGGGGTTTTCCTCTGGGTCTGTTGTAGACTAACTGATAGAGATTGATTGCCATGATTAGTCAACAGCTCCATTATTGTTGCATCATGTGACTAACAGGACGGTAGAAGGTAAACTAGATGGCCCTTGCTCTATTTTCATTTAACAATTACTACGTTCCAAAAAGAAAAGGATAGATTAAGAGAGGTTAAACATAAAGGGAGTGGTGGTGGAATATGGAGAGATGGATAAATGGAGAGACAGAAAGATAGTGATTCAGAAAGAGTTGGATAGATAAAGTAAGAGCTCAGGCCCAATAACTGACTGTTTAAGCCAAGCTTTACTTATGCTTTGTTTCTTACCAGTGAATCGACTGATGGTATTAATATGAGATGACTGTATCACACCCACACGTGTGCTCCCACTGTTTTTGATACACATGCAGATACAAATGGCTATTCCAGCAACTACTCCCATGAGAAAGACAATCCCAAATACGACACCTGCTATTGCTGTGCCTCTGTAAAAGAAAGGGTAGTTACCATAATATGGAGATGTATTTGTAAACTCATTTGCATCAATAAATATCAAACTGTTCGAACTTTAACAAAAATATTGGTTAATATTTTGGTTCTGGGGTTTGGGGCTGCAGCAGGAGTACTACAATAGACATCAAGTGCTCCTAGGCTAGAAAGGCTAAAATCAGCTAGGATTCTCACTCCTGATTGCTATCTCATTACCTTCTGCTGGAAAGTGCATGTGTGGAGATGGGTGAGGAGAGGACTGCAATGCCCTACATGGTTGAATAACATTGACCAGATCAAAGATAAAGTATGACCACCTTGGCTGCTACTCCCTATGGAACTGTATCCTAGCAAAAGTCAGTGTCTTCACAAGAAGAAGAGAGAACAGGGAAAAATATCAAAGAGAAAAAATAATTTGTGGCAGTCTTAATCCTACTCTTCCTGCGTAAAAGGACCCTTGACCGTCCATTGAGGTATGAAGGAAATTGCTACAGTTTACTAGTAAATGTTTAATGTGTGGACTCTCTGTTCGTGTCAACTTGTTTTTACAAAGTTTTAAACACGTCCTGTCCCCAACTTTATAATGACTGGATTTTGACCAGAGAATAACTGGACATTAACCACACACCAACTGAAAGGTTTGATCTTAATCAGAATTGATAGATGGTGACAGTATTAGCTTGACATCAATTGTAGGAAAGCTGCTAGAAGGGATAATTGACAGGAAAGAAAAGAAGGAGACTTTCATTTAAATAGCACCTTTCATGACTTCAGAATATGCCAAAGCGCTTTACAACCTTTTGAAGTGTAGTCACTGTTGTAATGTAGGAAACACGGCAGCCAATTTGCCTACATACAGCAATGAGATAATGACCAGATAATCTGTTTTAATAATGTTGGTTGAGGAATAAGTCTTGGCTAGCAAACCAGGGAGAACTCCCCTGTTCTTCTTCAAAATAGTGCTATGGGACCTTTTACATACACTTGAGGGCAGACGGGGCCAGAGTTAACATCTTATCCGAAAGATAGCACTTCCAACCATGCAGCACTCCCTTGTACTGCACTTTTTTTCGGTGTTACAGGTGCTGTTTTGGGTCCAAAATGGCGCACACGCGCACTTCTGGTGCAAGCCTGCCGGACGCCATTTTGGTGAGGTCGTAAGTGCAGGCGCTGGGAGCGTATGCTGGAGCTATGCAGAGTAAGCAGATTGTGACGTCAGTCAGCGTGTAACGCTGATTTGACATCAGTTTTGCCATTTTCGACCTCAACACTCCAGCTAACGCCCTCTCTTAAACATGTCCAGCAGCAGAAAGGACCCCCCCCATCACCAGTGCTATTTAAAGGGATCTTCAACTGCTTTTAGATTAGTTGCTGATTGATTTCTACTGGCTCTTGGTGAGTTTGTAGAAGTGTTTGGCAGGTTACTTCAAGGCTTCTGCTCAGACCAGTTGCTCCCAAACATGGGTGCAGTAGTTTATATCCCCCTTGGCCTGTAGCATGACAGGGAGAATGAGCAGAGTCGACACAGAGTAAGACAAGCTGCTCGAAGAGGGAGGAGGAGGAGGGGGAGAATGGCTCTCAGCAAGAGGCCATACCCATCCTGGGTCTTCAGGGAGCAATTCTCCGACCTTAATCTCAGCGAGGAACAGTGTATGCGATGTCTCTGCTTCACTAAGGAGGTGCTCTCTGAAATCTGCCACCTGTTGCAGGCAGAACTGCAGCCTCAGAGCAGTGTGTGGACAGCGGCCGCAGAGCAGTGCAAGGACGGCATTGCCAGTGGCTGTGAAGGTGAGCGTGGCCATGAATTTTTATGCGTTGGGCTTTTTCCAGGCTGGAGCAGGCGATATTTCCAACATCTCCCAGTTTGCCATGCACTGTTGCATAAGGGAGGTCACTGAGGCTCTGTAAGCAAAGAGAGGTGAATACATTTCATTCTTTCTTGCCAGAGAGATGCAGGTGAAGCAATGACGCGGCCTGGCCAGGATAGCAGGCTTCCCCATGGTGTAGGGTGCCGTTGACTGCACACACGTCGCTTTGTGGGTGCCGCATGTGAATTCGGAGATGTACCGCAACCGGAAGGGATTTCACTCCCTCAATGTCCGGCTGGTGTGCGACCGTACTCAACACATCATGGAGGTCAATGCTCGGTATCCTGGCAGCAGTTATGATGCCTTCATTCTGCGGCACCACGACAAACCAGAGGGTGGCTACTGCGATACAAGGGCTATCCGCTGACCACCTGGCTCATGACTCTGGTGCGCAACCCAAGCACACGTGGGTAGCATGCATATAACAAAAGCCATGCTGCCACACAGAATGTGATCGAGCAGACCATTGCAGTGCTTAAACAACGCTTTCGCTCCCTGGACCACTTTGGAGGAGCCCTACAGTACGCGGCAGAACCATCTCAAGATTCGTCGTGCTGCACAATCTCGCCATCATGAGGGCACAGCCCTTACGGTGAAGAGAGGAGGAGGAAGAGAGGAAGCAACCAACACAGCCCCTTTCTGGCCAGGCTGTCTGTGATTGACTCATCCGACTGCGGTACCGGTGAACGGAACCCCAATTCACCAACACCTTACCTTCCCTCTGTTGCTGACCATCACAGCTTCTTCTTGGCCACAATGCTACAATAAAAGCCACCACAAAACAAACATTCCAGACCAAATTTATAAATCAAACCATCCAAAATTACATACCAAAGTCACCCTTGTGCATTCCCTTAGTGCCTGTCTTCCGTGTGCCTTTGTCTGTCCTAGTGCTCCTACGCAGTGCTACCCCAGTGGCTGCAGCATGGCTGTTGGAAGGCTACTGACTTTTAGTGGAGGGAGATTACATATGGCCTTGGAGGATGGCCTTGAGCAGCTCTGGCCCTAGAAGGCCCGGCTTCGGACTGCACCATCTCGGCATGGGTGGCAGCAGTCTGGGCTGGCTGGCTGACAGGCAAAAGCAAGGGCACTGGCGGAGTGGCAGTGGTGGGAGGATGAATGCTGTCATCCTGAGAGAGGACAGCAAATTTGTGCACCATGGATCCACTGCCACTCTCCCGGAGCGGCACTTAGCAATCCTAGTAATCTGTTGGAGGACAGATTGCTGCACTGCTGTGACACCCTGCAAGCTCCTTTCAACACTGGTAACCACAGCCACTGAGCAGCAGTCTGAGCTTGCGTGGCAGCAAGCTGAGCTTCCATTGCAACACCCAGATGTTAGGTGGCTTCTGCTTGTGCTGCAATGGAAGCTGAGACATCGGCCATCAGACACTGCATCATGGTTGGGTCCACAAATGTGCTAATGGAGTTGGAAAGGATGGGCTCTAAGCTCTGCAGAAAGTCCTGTGCAAGGTTGGTGCCGGACTCTTCCATGCTCCTTGACATTGCACGCAGGCTTTCTGGCAGGCCTGGCAATGCACCAAGCATTTCATTGTGCATACCCATCAGTCTTCTTCTGTAGGTTATCTGCTCCCAATGCCTTCTCACAGTTTGTCTGGAGGGCCTCCTGGCCCCCTGTGGATAGAAGATCTCATGCACCAAGGCCTCCAGTGCTGCATTGGAAAATCTTGGAGCCTGTGCTCTCTCCCCTGTAGTGCCATTAGTCTGTCTTCTTCCTGCTCAGAATACCTTCCCCAGCCATTTCCAGCACCTGCTCCAGCCAGAATGCACCTCCCCTTTAAGAGGTGCAGGCTGGCTTAAGTAGTGCAGGCTAGCTTTAAGTGGTGCTAGCCTCGCACGAACTTGGGCGCCCCGCTGAGGTGTGCAAACACTCAACAGTGCGTTCAGTGCTGGGCTGCATGCTACTATTATTTAAATTAGCAGGCAGCATGAAGTTTACGTTTTCGGGCCTTGTGCAATTTCTAGACCAGTAACAGCTGGACAGACATACCCGCCTCATAAGGTATGCCAGCTGACTTCAAAGGTATGACAAAAACTTGAAAGCATTCCCATGACATAAGATTACAGCTCTGGTTACTCAGCTTTAGTTCTGTACGGAGATCTGAACTCTATGGATTGTTAATTCACATTATCCACGCGTAACATTTTATTATGTAGGTCTACAAAAATTGTTTCATCCAGAAGTCTTGTTGCTTACCAAATTGTATACGGAATATATTTTAGAAGGGGTATTTTAATCTCTTATTGACTCAGTCTATCTTTATTGTTTTGAGTATTGTACTTTCAGTAACTGCGGGCTGGATTTTACCAACCTTGGCGGGCGACATCGGTGGTGGGTTCCGGCTTCGCTGCCCGCTGTCCAAAATGATTTTCCCCTGATTGGGCTTGTTAAGCCCGCCCAGCGCGTTTGCCAGCCAATTGAAGGAAGCAGGTCTGATGACGTCATTCGATGAAGCGTCATCAGTCGGTTTCCTTAAAGGGACCATGCGCAAATTAATTTTGACATTTGTGCTGTCAGTGTTCTACAGCATTGAAGTGCTGCAAACGCTGACAAGCACTGCACAAAGGTGCAGGGCTGCACCCAGGCTCACCCATGACTCCCTCATGGAGGGAGTCACAGCACGCAGGGAGGTTCTCTTCCCTTCCAATGGGCGGAAGAGACCTCCCCAGGAGATCAACGCAGCCTGGTTGCACATTGCACAGGAGGACACAAGCAGGGATGTCGTAAGGAGTACCTGGCTGCAGTGGCACAAACCTTTCAATGATCTCAGTAGATCACGAAACGTTACTGCAAAGCCACACTCAACCTCATCCTGCTGTGCCACTCATCACATCCCCATCACTCTGTCTTCCCTACATGACTCCTGCACATCCTTACTCACACCAACTTACCTTGCACCTCCACCCATCCCTTTCTATCTACATTATCACTTCCCCATCTCACTAGCCACCCCTCACACTCACCCTTATCCTAGTCCAATCATACCAACTAACAACACACAAGGGTAGGCACTTGTGTGTTTTAGCCAATGTTCATGTGAAGTTTCTGTTAATGTGCTATCAAACATTGACACCTTTATTTTGAACACTTTGCATTCTTGGACAGATCTGTGTGCACCTTTGGAAGTGGCTTGGTGAGTTGCAGTGAATGGTGAGACATAATGGTACCCCCCGCAATGGTCATGAGTGTGAAAGGAATGGCTTGGGCATTGTAGGGATGCTTTATGGTGTTGGCGTGGGCTGGTGCCAACCTGGTGCATCATGTGGCAGCCAGGGTGTGCAGCATCAAGTGAAGTAAATGTGGCCATGGTGAAGCCATCCCTGGCGTCCCGGGCAGCAATGTGGTCGGGTGCTGATGCCCTGTGCCCTGTGCAGCATCAGTTGATTGCGGAGAAGGTTGGTGTTGTTGTTGGTGCTGCTGGTGTGCCTGGTGCTGCTGGTGTTGGGGCTGATCGTGGTGGGATTCTGAGGACCAAGGTGAGATAGTTTCAAGGGCATCGATGCTGATGTAATAGATGGCAGGTGAACTTGAGCTGACAGAAGCGATCTGTCAATGGTGAGAGAGGTTGTTCCAATGAGGTGACACTGGATAGAGAGTTGCTTACCGACCTGCTTACCTGAAGCGATCTCCGAGCAGCATAGACCCCGTGGGCAACCTGGTAAACTCTGAAGGTGATCTCAAAATAGTTCTTAATGGTCTGTTAACAAGGTCATAATGTCCTGAATTGCCTCCCCCGCCGCTGCATGTCTGCTCAGCGTTGACAGACCCGACATTTGGGAAAGGCGCATGGCAGCGGGTTGACAGCGGGGTCCTGACCCGCTGTCAAAAAAAAACATTTTCCCACCCGACCCACCACCAATCGTGCCCGCTGACCCCCCGAAAAATTACCCCCTGCGTCTTTCTGCTTCTGTCTAAATATATCTATTAGTTTTAGCCTGAACATTTTGGTCTGACTATGTGAGAAGGATGTGTGGACATCCCACGTGATCTTTGGTACCTATATATAATAACGGGGTTAATTATGAATCTCATGGCACACTAATCCATTCACGGATGCATGTATAAAGACATCGGTTTCAGTTCGTAGGAGACTTATTCTATTTATGGAAACTGCCTTTTTGCTGTGATCACAAAACAAAAATGTTGGGAGAGAGCCTGAAACATAACACCAGATTTAAGAACACCCTGCTTAACTGCTTTATAGGGCTGAACAACCTGTCCAATTTTTGACTGGACTATAAAGAAATTTCTAAAATATAACTTGGACACTGAAAGCCCAGTTTTTATTTAAAGTTGTCACTGGGATCACTGGATAGCAATAAGGAGCTGGAATCATGGTTGATATTTTACTGTTCCCAAACCCAGGCCAGTTTGTGGCATTTCTTCTGTTGCTCTGGCTGCGATCAGCTAACTTAGCACAGGCCAGAACGTCATATAATATTGAATAATAATAATGACAATTAAGAACTTCCAGGGCTGTGTAGTTCAGTATCACATCTGGCTGTCAATTTATCTATTGTCATTGGGGAGCTATATTATAATGTGATGGAAACATGGAGATCAACAGATGAATAAAGAGACTCCTGTAGTTTTTAAACACGAGGAAGAAATTACCTTTGACCTTCCATCCAGGGAAATTGCTAGAGTTTACTAGTAAAAGGTTAATATGTGGACTCTGTTCGCGTCAACTTGTTTTCACTAACTGTTGAGTTTACAAGGTTTTAAACATGTTTAGCTTCTGTCCCTAACTTTACAATGACCGCATGTTGACCAGAGACTAACTGGACATTAACCGCACACCAACAGGAAGGTTTGATCTTAATCAGAATTGAGAGGTGGTGACAGCGTTAGCTTGATATCAGTTGTAGGAAAGTGGCTAGAAGGGATCATTAGAAATGGCCTGTACAAAGACCTTGACAGAGAAGGGTTATTAGGACTTCTGGAAAAGGTCATGTCTTACTAACATGGTTGGTTTAAAGAGGTTACTAGGTTGATGGAAGAAGGTAGCCCAATTGACATTGTATATTTGGACTTTCAGAAAGCTTTTGTTAAGGTGCCTCACAATAGGTGGGCAGATCCTGGATTGGATAGGGAATCAGTTATGTTCTTGCACACTGAGGGTTACCATTAATGGTAGTGGCTGTGCTTGGAAACTAGTTGCCATTGGAGTCCTTCAGGGATCAGTGTTAGGGCCGTTACTCTTGTGCCAGAACCCTTGAGGAAAAGAAAAGATTACAATCTGATTTAGATGCCATCGGGGAATGTTCCCAACATTTGGCAGATGACATTTAATGTGGTGTGACACATGTTGGTAGGGCTAATGCCAAACATGTGTATACCATGCTGGGGTCTGAATTAAAGTCTGTTGAAAGGGGAAAAGACCTGGGTTTTATAGTGCATAAGTCTCCAAAGTTCCACAGCCATTGCCGAGAGACTGTAGTGAAAGCAAACATTGTATTAGGTTGCATATCTAGGATGATACATTACAAAGAGCACCATACTGTCCCTGTACAAGACCTTGGTATGCCCCATCTAAAACCTGGTAACCTCTTCAAAGAATTCAACCATGTTGGTAAGATATGACGGGGTAGAAATTAGGTCGCGCCCCATTTGGGGCGCAAATATCGTCTGGACGCAAATATTAGCGCCTGGCGCTAATTATCGGCACTGACTGGAAACTTCACTTTTACCGCCCCGGGAGGTGAGTGGAGCGCTAAATCAGGCGCTGCACACCTGTCTTAAGGCGCAAAGGCCAAGGAGTGAGGTGCTAACTCAGAGCGCTGGCGAAGCTCATGTAATGTCAGTCAGCAATGGAACACACACACAATGGCACGGGCCAGTTCTTAAAGGGGATGGTTAATCTTGCTTTCCATCCACATCCTGTTCATTGCAGCCTTGAATCTCGGCCTGGAGAGACTTGCACATCAAATGTGCTGGAAAGAACAATGGAGAGTACCAGGCAAAGAGCTCAGAGTGCAGCTCCCACAGTCTCTGCTAAATCGATACAAGGAATGGCAAATCAAAATGAACCTGCAAAGTGCTGCTCAGTACCCAAAACTCCTTCACACAACGTTGAATCTCTCCAGAAGTCTCTCCCTCTCTCTCTCAGAATGCGTAGTTCAAAAATGCCACCAACAATAAAAGACAGGAAGAGGCCCCCTTTAAATAGCGCCCCCCCCAGCCCCACAGCGATTGATAGCGTTCCAGTCTTCTGGTCATTGGATGCGCCAGGCGGTAAGGCAGGGGGCGCCACTCAATTTCCGCTCCGGGGCGCCACAAGGGCGTTGCACCATGGAATGACGTCACAATCTGCGCGCGCAGGTGGTTGCAGCGGTAAGTTTTAGCGCCGCCGCACAATGTCAAGTTAAGTTCCCGAGCGGCGCAAACATCGCTGCGCCCGGGCGTTAGCGGCTTTGCGCCCCATTAGCGCCCTCTTAAGGCGCTAACGGGAGGCGCAACCAACTGAATTTTTACCCCGACATTTTTCAAAAGCCATGTTGCATGTCCCTAATAACCCCTTCCCAGTCAAGGCAGTCATATAGGTCATCTCTAATAATCCCTTCTGCAATACGATGTTCAGTTCCGGTCCCCTCACAGTGGGAGATATATAGGCCATAGAAAACGTTCAGTGGAGGGGCATTGGATTAACACCTAGCCTAAAAACCATTAGCTATCAAAAGTAGACTCAGGGACCTGGTCTCTTTACTCTAGAGAAGTTTAGACTTTGGGGAGACTTGATTGAAGTATTTAAAATTATGAAGGAACTAGACTGTGTACATGTGGATAGATTATTTGAATTAGGTAAGTTAAGGAGAACAAGGGAACATGTGTACAAGCTGCCTAAGCATAGAACTAGGGTAGGTATCAGGAGGTTTTTTCTTTTCCCATTGGAATAAGTTGCTTGTTCGTGTAGTGGATACAAATTTGCGGAATATGTTCAAATGGGAGCTGGACAAGTTCCTGGAGGAGGTTAACATAGCTGCATACAAAATGTAGGTGGGATGTTGGACAATGTACCCGTGGTCATTTATTATCTTCTGGAACTTGTTTTGATCACCTTGGGGGGTCAGGGAGGAATTGACCTAAGATTTTTTAAAATATATTTTTTTGCCTCTCCCAGATTACATGGCTGCTGATGGACGGGGATTACTGGAGGCCGTGTTGCAACTAAGCAACACGACTGAATGGGACAGACTCAGTGGACTAGCTGGTCTTTTTCTGTCTGTCTTTTCGTATTTCATAAGGTGACTGTCTAATCGGTTCTCCTGAATCATTCACACAGAATCATAGAATCATAGAATGATTACAGCACAGAAGGAAGCCATTCGACCTGTCGAGCCCGTGCCGGCTCTCTGCAAGAGCACTTCAGCTAGTCCCACTCCCCCGCCCTTGTAAAAGAAATAGCCATATTCCAAAAGATACACCATCCTATGAACAGATTTCTGATATTATTAAAATATGACAAACTGGGGTTAAAAATCTAAAAGCCTCAACGACACAAGCTGTAAACAGAAATACAGGCTTCTGAGATAAGATGAAGTGTTAACACAAAAGTTGTAAACCTCACACAGGCTTTTGAGATAAAGAATGGTTGTAAATACTAAGACAATGACCTCATTGAAACAGAGGGTATTAGGTTCCAAGGAGTCTGCAATTTGGAACAACACAATACCATTACCCAGTTTAAAGTGTTAAAAAATAACACGTCGAACAAGAAAAACAGAACATTAAAAAAACATGTGCCTTTGTAAAAGTAACATCAAATGAAACAGGAAACACGAATATATATATAACCAACTAAGATGGCTAGGAAAACAAACACCCTAGGTGAAGTGTTTTTAATTTACAAGTTGTAAAAGATACCTGCAGAAGGCTTTGAAAATATTACATCAATAGATGCATCAAGCAATCACATTGTTTGTGTGTTGAACTTGGAACAGTTGGGAGACGCGAGGTCTGGAATGCAAGCAGCTAAAGGGAGTTAAGAATTCAATAGAAAGACTTCCTAAGAATAGCATCAAATAGATAAATCGATAATAACCATAAAACACCTATACAGCAGACAGGATTCTGAGAGTTAGCAGCTGGGTTGACAGAATAGAAAGAAGTCAACAGAAATATGGCTAGAGATAATTAGCTTACATCAGCAGAAAACTTCAAAGAATAAACCACTAAAAAAGGTATAAAAATAGAGCTTTTCAGATAGAGAGTCAGAAGTCGCTGGGAAGGGGCAGAGCGATTCTCGCCTTCAGAACCACTCTGTAGGCCTACAACTCTGAGTCTCGGGTAATCAAGGTATTTGATTTTGGTGGATATTGTGGATTAAGAAACAAGTAGAAGTGTGGAAATGTAACGAAGTTAAGATTTGAGAATAAGGATCTCTGATAAGAAATGTAAGCTATTTGTATTTTGAATGGTTAAAGTTGCGATTGCCATACCAGCTGTTAACTAAATGTCGGTTCTTTAATAAATTTATATATTTTTATAATTGTCTCACAGAGTATTTCTGTATCAATCTCGCGAACTCAATTTCTGTACACTCTTCTGTGAGGAGTTGCAGAATTCTGGGTTTTTTTCCGGACCCTCATAATATCCGGAAGGTTACAGTCTAGTTAAACTTGTTAAAAGTGCTATCCGGAGGACGGGAACATCTTCAGGCCGTTCCTTTCCTTTAGGGAGAGATAGTCTGAACCTTTAGACCCAATTAAGCATCTCTAGGATTCGGCTACCACTAACTTTAGTTGAAGGTGAACGTCTGGGGAATATGCCTGATCTGGGGTAGCCCGAAAAGGGCTAGGACTAGTAATTATCCCTTCACCCTTTCCCTGTAGCCCTGCAAACTTTTTTCCTTCAGGTACTTATCCAATTCCCTTTTGAAAGCTACGATTGAATCTGCCTCCACCACCCTTTCAGGCAGTGCATTCCAGATCCTAATCACTCGCTGCGTAAATTTTTTTCCCTCATGTCGCCTTTGGTTCTTCTGCCAATGACCTTAAATCTGTGTCCTCTGGTTCTCAACCCTTCCACCAATGGGAACAGTTTCTCTCTATCTGCTCTGTCTAGACCCCTCATGATTTTGAACACCTCTATCAAATTTCCTCTCAACCTTCTCTGCTCTAAGGAGAACAACCCTAGCTTCTCTAGTCTATCCACATAACTGAAGTCCCTCAATCCTGGAACCACTCTTGTAAATCTTTTCTGCACCCTCTCTAAGGCCTTCACATCCTTCCTAAAGTGCGGTGCCTAGAATTGGACACAATACTCCAGTTGAGGCCGAACCAGTGTTTTATAAAGGTTCATCATAACTTCCTTGCTTTTGGACTCTAAAAGCCTCTATTTCTTCTTCTTAGGCAGTCCCTCAGAACCGAGGATGACTTGTTTCCACCCTAAAAATTAGTTCTCAGGTGACTGATGAGTCCAACGCGGGACCTACAGTCTCTGTCACAGGTGGGACAGACGGTGGTTGAAGGGGCGGGTGGGTGGGATGTTTGGGTTGACGTGCGCTTGCTCCCGGCGAAGAAACTCGAGGTGTTTGGCGCCTTCCCGGATGCTTCTCCTCTACTTTGTGCAGTCTTGGGTCAGGTGTCGGTGGGGATGTTGCACTTTTTCAAGGAGGCTTTGAGGGTGTTCTTGAAGCGTTTCCTCTGCCCACCTGGGGCTCTCTTGCCGTGTCGGAGCTCCGAGTAGAACGCTTGTTTTGGGAGTCTCGTATCGGGCATGCGGATGATGTGGCTTCTATTTATGAAGCCCAGGGAGCCCGTATGTTTTTTTAACCGCTTTTTCAACCTGCCCTGCCACCTTCAACGATTTGTGCACATATACCCCCAGGTCTCTGTTCATGCACCCCCTTTAGGATTGTACCCTTTAGTTTATATTGCCGCTCCTCGTTCTTCCTACCAAAATGTATCACTTCGCACTTTTCTGCATTAAATTTCATCGCCACGTGTCCGCCCATTCCACCAGCCTGTCTATGTCCTCTTGAAGTCTCTCACTGTCTTCCTCACTGTTCACTATACTTCCAAGTTTTGTGTCATCTGCAAATTTTGAAATTGTGCCCTGCACACCCAAGTCCAAGTCATTGATATATATCAAGAAAAGCAGTGGTCCCAGTACCGACCCCTTGGGAACACCACTGTGTACCTTGCTCCAGTCCGATAAACAACTGTTCACCACTACTCTCTGTTTCCTGTCACTTAGCCAATTTCGTATCCATGCTGCCACTGTCCCTTTTATTCCATGGGCTTCAACTTTACTGGCAAGCCTATTATGTGGCACTTTAGCAAACGCCATTTGGAAGTCCATGTACATCACGTCAACCACATTACCCTCATCAACCCTCTCTGTTACCTCATCAAAAAACTCAATCGAGTTAGTTAAACGCGATTTGCCTTTAACAAATCTGTGCTGGCTTCCCTTAATTAATCCACACTTGTCCAAGCGACTGTTAATTTTGACCCAGATTATTGTTTCTAAAAGCTTCCCCGCTATCAAGGTTAAACTGACTGGCCTGTAGTTGCTGCGTTTATCCTTACACCCTTTTTGAACAAGGGTGCAACATTTGCAATTCTCCAGTCCTCTGGCACCACCCCTGTATCTAAGGAGGATTGGAAGATTATGGCCAATACCTCCGCGATTTCCACCTTTACTTTCCTCAGCATCCTAGGATGCATCCCATCCGGTCCAGGTGACTTATCTACTTTAAATACAGACAGCCTTTCTAGTACCTCCTCCTTATCAATTTTTATCCTATCCAGTATCTCAACTACCTCCTCTTTCACTATGACTTTGGCAGCATCTTCTTCCTTGGTAAAGACAGACATTTAGTACCTCAGCCATGCCCTCTGCCTCCATGCATAGGTCTCCATTTTGGTCCCTAATCGGCCCTACCCCTCTTACTACCCGTTTATTATTTATATGTCTATAGAAGACTTTTGGATTCCTTTTTATGTTAGTTGTCAATCTATTCTCATACTCTCTCTTTGCCCCTCTTATTTCCTTTTTCACTTCCCCTCTGAACTTTCTATATTCAGCCTTGTTCTCACTTGTATTCTCAACCTGACATCTGTCATACGCCCCCTTTTTCTGCTTCATCTTTCTATCTCTTTTGTCATCCAGGGAGCTCTGGCTTTGGTTGCCCTACCTTTGCCTCTTGTGGGAGTGTACCTCGACTGTACCTGAACCATCTCCTCTTTAAAGGCAGCCCATTGTTCGATTACAATTTTGCCTGCCAATCTTTGACTCCAATTTACCTAGGCCAGATCTGTTCTCAACCCACTGAAATTGGCCTTCCTCCAATTAAGTATTTTTACTCTATATTGCTCCCGATGATCACTCTTCCCTAAATATTCCCCTACTGACACTTGCTTCACTTGACCCACCTCATTCCCCAAAACCAGATCCAGCAATGCCTCCTTCGTCATTGGGCCAGAAACATACTGATCAAGAAGTTCTCCTGAGCGCACTTCAGAAATTCTTCCCCCTCTCTGCTCTTTACACTATTACTATCCCAGTCTATATTAGGATAGTTGAAGTCCCCCATTATCACTACTCTATAGTTCTTGCACATCTCTGTAATTTCCCTGAAAATTTGCTCCTCTATAGCCTTCCCACTAGTTGGTGGCCTATAGAATACACCTAGTAGTGTAATGGCACCTCTATTGTTTCTTAGACCAGAGCAGAATTTTTTTCTAGCAGTTAGAAGAGTTTATTTCAGGAACCTTAGGGACAGGCAGTGATGAATATCCTCCTCTCCCCCACGCCACCTTTCTGCTCAGCTCTTTGATCTTCCTCTTCCCCCCTTCTCTATCTCTCTTTTCCAAACTCCTTCTCCAATTCCCTCCAGTACCCCCTTGCACTGTCCCATCTCCACGGCAATATTCCCTTCCCTCTCTTCACTCCCTTCTTTTCCTCCCTATCCATATCACTACTGCTCTCCTCTATTCTTCTTGCACTCTCATTTCCCTTCCCATATGTCTTCCTTACCTCCTCTATGTACATTTCTCCTACACGCTCTCATACCCCCTTGTGTGAATTGTTTTGATTGAAATGATCTGATTACATTTATGTTCTGAAAAGAGTTCTGTGACCATTAATACTTATTGGGAGAATCGACTTGGTTCAGTATGTACTTAGCAGCACCCTCTGGTGGCTAAACTGTGTAGTACACAATTAGCAACATAACTACAGTAAATTGCAGTTACTGATCAATCTGTGTGTTTTCATAGAATCATAGAATAGGCACAGAAGGAGGCCATGCGGCCCATTGAGTCTGTGCTGGCTCTTTCAAAGAGCAATCCAGTTAGTCCCACTCCCCTGCTCTTTCCCCATATCCCTGCAGTTTTTTCTCCCTCAAGTATTTATCCAATTCCTTTTGAAAGGTACTATTGAATCTCTCTCCACTACCCTATCAGGCAGTGCATTCCAAATCCTAACCACTCGTTGCATAAAAAAGTTTTTCCTCATGTCGCCTCTGGCTCTTTTGCCCATCACCATAAATCTGTGCCCTCCTGTTATTGACCCTTCAGCCATTGGAAACATTTTCTCTTTATTTAATCTATCTAAACCATTCACGATTTTAAACACCTCTATCAAATCTCCTCTTAGCCTTCTCTGCTCTTAGGAGAACAACTCCAGCTTCTCCAGTCTATCCATGTAATTGTAATCCCTCATCCCTGGAACCATTCTAGTAAATCTCTTCTGTAACCTCTCCAAAGCCTTCACGTCCTTTTTGTTAAGTGTAGTGCCCAGAATTGGACACAATACTCTATCCTGGGGGCTGTGCAAGAGGTCCTGAAACTGGCATTATAGTGTGGAACAGTGACATCTTCTTAAACTGTTCTCTAGGGCAGATAAGCCTTAGCAGTCGCAAGAAAAGCTGGAGAGCTCTATCTGTTTGGTGTTTATGAAACAGTTGTGGCCTCCCTGATGGCTCAATTGGTAAGCATGCTGCAGAATGTAAATTGATCCATAAAGATCTGAAGATCCCAGGTTTAATTCCGGATCTTCAGCTGGGGTGGCAAAGATGCTGTAACTGGCCTGGGGGAGAGAGAAATTCATCCAGGATTCTTGCTCCTGACTATCCAGAAACTCCTGCTAGAAAGTGCCATATGTAGATGTCAGGTGAAAACAGGACTTCGCTCAGCTGTGACCCTCCAAGGATGAACAGCCTCTAGCCTCCAACCTCTGTCTATAACAATGATTTTTCTCCTGTCAATCTTTGCTGTACACATTCAGCCCAGGACTCCCCTTAATGAGGCCATTACATGCCTGAAGTTTCTTATCTTGTTCCTCCAAATTTCTAAATATCAAACATGCTATTCCTTCTCTCCAAATCCTCATTATGTAGAAATTAAGATTTCAATGCACCATGTCCTCCTAATTCATTCTGTCCCTTTGCCTTGGTATCGTCTAATGACTACTTCTACATTTACCCTGTTTCCTCTTCAACCTGTATGGCCCGGCACTATAGGTGTTGGACCAGTACCC
Source organism: Squalus acanthias (assembly GCA_030390025.1). Taxonomy (NCBI): domain Eukaryota; kingdom Metazoa; phylum Chordata; class Chondrichthyes; order Squaliformes; family Squalidae; genus Squalus; species Squalus acanthias. Next base: position 164,219,744 of record CM059429.1, on the reverse strand, counting down.
AGGGTTTTCAGGGAGAAAAAACACTGACTCTCAAACTGCATATAGGAGTCAATTAGAGACCCTCAGTACAATCCCAGAGAAAAGATGGGTTGACCAGAGCCTGGGATACTTGAAAAGGAGAGGATTTGGTTAATTGGTTAACTAATTCATACTCACCAGTCACCACATAATAATAGTAATTTCATTTGAAAGTAATTGATTGTAAGGGATGCATATTCTGTGAGACATAAGAAGGCACTATATAAGTTCAACTCTTCCTTTCTTTACAGCCAAATCCAAATAGAAATCATCACCCTCAGGAACTTGCAAATGAAGATAATTAGAAGCAAAAACTGTAAAAAATAAATCATTTGAGACAGGGGTGTAACTATTTGTGTAATCACCTATCAAAAATGGCACTCTTCCCCTAAAAGACCCTCTTCTTTAAAGGTGTTTCAATCACTTTGTTTCACTCACCTGTGTTCCATTCCAACGACAGAAAACTGACAAGAACATTATCCACATTCAGCCCAGGACTCCCCTTAAAGAAAGACTTCGAAGGCAGGCTCCCAAAAGTCCTACTGTCACTTTACCTTGGTACACAGCAATCTCTAAGTCAGACATTAAGAGTTGAAAAGCATCTTCTATTTTAACTTTTAAATCAGTAAACTTCCAGAATGCAGATCAGGATAACTTAGGTGACACAGGAGTGCTTGCTGATAAGTTCAGTGAGAGTGCAGGTATTAATCTGAGCACTGACTGAAAATAACACATTATTATACCAATTATACTTCCCTCCCAGTGGGCAGTATTTTTAGACCTTTCACATAATGAGTAATAGTCCTTATAGGTTGAACAATGGAATAAAGTTCACATTTAATTAGCAGAACAAGAGAGCAGGGACAAGAAAAAAGCCATTCATCCCATGTGGCCTGTCCTGTATTTTAGCTTCCTTTTCAGTGGGTGCCAATTAGGTGCTTTGTGTATAGTTTCTACAGCAACAAATAATAAACCTGCCTATTTGTCACTAATAAAATAGGTGCCTCCATGGTGATGGTGGTGGTGGTGGCACAATGCAGACAGAGCATGGGAAGCTTCGGCATGCTGACTGACAAGAGCTTATAGGACAATCTCAGTTGCTTTGTATAGTCCTGGAATATTAGTATTGACTGCTCTCCAGATTGCTCCTGTTTGCCATGCTGAGGCCACCCATTGCTTCACATACATCCAGACCTTTTGCCACGCTTCACAGTGGTCAGTTTAGGCAATCCTGAAACCAATAGCCAATTAACCAAATCCTCTCCTTTCCAAGTATCCCAGGCTCTGGTCAACCCATCTCTTCTGTGGGATTGTACTGAGGGTCTCTGATTCCTATATGTAGTTTGAGAGTCAGTGTTTTCCCCCCCTGAAAACTCTGGGTAATGGTCCAACACCTATAGTCCAGGACCATATAGGTTGAAGAGAAAACAGGGTAAATGTAGAAGTAGTCATTAGGCGATATGAAAGCAAAGGGTCGGAATGAATTAGGAGGACATGGTGCTTTGAATCTTAATTTCTACATAATGAGGAATCGGAGAGAAGGAAGAGCAGGTTTGATAGTTAGAAATTTGGAGGAACAAGATAAGAAACTTCAGGCATGTAATGGCCTCATATATATGTCCAGCAAAGATTGAAAGGAGGCTAGAGGTGAGAGAAGGTTTGCCTGTTAGACAACAAGATTGTTCTTGGATCCTTTGCAGGAGTATAAGAAAGGTGTTGGAAGAATATGCAAACTCCCATAATCCAATCACATTGAATAACATCGCCTCTGTTCACGATGTTCTTAAGAAGGTGACATTACTAGCGTATAAATGATGTGGAGGCAGAAGGGACCAGCGACCTTTTGTGTGCTGTGTTATTTATTACAGTGAATATTGTTCATTCTGCCGTAGAATGCAGGCAGCCAGGCTTTGTAGGACTATGCATTGGGAGAGACATGGCTAACATGAGCATGATCGATGCTCATTCATGTGCAGGAACAAGACCCGTCTTTGACTTTGTCCTTTATATGTTGTGGACCGCAAAAGTGTTTATCATTTTTTATTCTCTCAGAAACCTCCCAAGAGTAAAATCTAAATTGGATCAGTAGTTTATCATTATAAGCCAAGGTGCCTTCAAAGCTACTGTGCACATCATAGAGCGTTTAGATACTGGAAAACTGCAAATGATGTGAGCGTCTGCAAATTAAATGGACAGTTTTTTTCTATTTAAAATATCAACAAACCACCGTCAATTATAAATAAAATATTAAATATGTATTATCAATAATGCATCTGAAACAAGCTATAATCCCAGTTCATAACACATCTATAAAATGTTTTTGAAAATTAAATAAAAAGGCTTGCATTTATACAGTGCCTTATCACATCTCTCAGAAATGTTTCAAATCAATTTGCATGCAATTAATTCCTTGAAGTGCAATGACTATTGTTATGTTAACAAATGCCACATTTAAACACAGTTATATCCCATAAACAAATATGAGATGAATGACCAATTAATCTGTTTTTGATAGAAAAGGTTCAGGGAGCAATGTTGGCCAGGACGTCAGGGAAAACTCCCTGCTCTTTTTCGAAATTCCTCATGGGACACTTAACGTCCACATACCACTGGAAGTAATGTACAGACCATTGATTTAAAGGAGAGATAATCATCCACCTCCACAACCTGGCAAATCCAGCATACTCCAGTGAACCATTCAACCACACATATACCAAATCACTTAAACACACACCCACATAATCACTCAATCACACACAGTTACTGAAATGCATAACCACTGAAGTGCACAACAACATAAACACACAGCCAAAGACATACCACTCAGAAACGCAACAAACATATAGCCAATCAAACACACCACCAGTCAAACACACCACCAGTTAAACACACTACCGATTAAACACATTGAAAGGATATTTACTAGTCCTAGCCCCTTTGGGGCTATCCCGGATCAGGCGTATTTCTCAGATGTTCACTTTCAACTAAAGGTTGAGGTAGCCGAATCCTAAAGACGCTTAACTGGGCTATCTCACCCTAAAGGAAAGGAGCAACCCGAGAATGTTACCGTCCTCCGGATAGCACTTTTAATACGTTTAGCCAGACTGTAACGTCCCGGATATTATAAGGGTCCGGAGATCTCCTTCAGAAATGTACCTCTTCACCAAAGAGTGTACAGAGATTGGGTTCGCGAGTTATTGATACAGAAGACTTATGTGAGACAATTCTAAAAATATATAGAGATTTATTAAAAGAACCGACATGCAATTTACAGTTGGTGAATCAGTCAATCGCAACGTTAACAGTTCTAAAAAGAGAAAAAATACGACCTTATTTTTAACAGAGAATCTTACTTTTAAATCTTAACTTCGCTATAGTATTACAGTTCTTAAAATTTTCTATACAGGATATCCATCAATATCAAATTACCTTCGATCCCCGAGGTACAAAGAGTGGAAGACCACAGAGCCGCCTCTGTAGTCGAGAATCGCTTTGCCCAATTAAAGCGAGTCTGATTATCTCATTCGAGAATCCAATATTTATATTCTTTTTCAGTTGTTTTTCATAAAGTTTGTGTTAATCCCAGTTAATTATCACTAATCATCTTTTAGCTGATCCCTGTATTTCTTACTGCCACATCATCAATAGTTATTGGGAGTTTACCATATATGTGCAAGGGGCAGATGTCCCTTACCTCCTGTCATTCTTAAGAGGTTTAATCAAGATCATTTATCCAGGGTTGACCATTGTTCTGTTTTAATAAGATTACCCATTCGGGGCCACCCATTCTTCTGTTTTAATAAGGTTACTTATTCAGGGTCAACAATTTGTTTCAATAGCCAGAATTCTTTCATAGCTATTTCATAGTTAGGTTTCTAAATTTCCAAACCCAGTTTGTCATGTTTTAAAAAATTTATAAGGTAGAGTTCCATATAAGGTACCCTCCAGGGTCAACCACTGTCTTACCTCAATGAGGCCAGAATTCTTTCAGAAGGTAGGATTTCCAAATCCAGCTTGTCATGTTTTTAAAAAAAGTTATAGTGTATTTTTCTAAAAAGGTTATATAGTAGAATTCCTTCACAACACCACCAGTCAAACACACCACCAATTAAACACACCACAAGTCAAACTTCTTCTCAGGCAGCCCCTCGGAACCGAGGATGACTTGCTTCCACACTAAAAATGAGTTCTCAGGTGACTGATGAGTCCAATGCGGGACCTACAGTCTCTGTCACAGGTGGGACAGACGGTGGTTGAAGGGGCGGGTGGGTGGGGTGCTTGGGTTGACGTGCGCTGCTTGCGCTGTTTGCGCTTGGCTTCCGCTTGCTCCCGGCGAAGAAACTCGAGGTGTTTGGCGCCTTCCCGGATGCTTCTCCTCCACTTTGTGCAGTCTTGGGCCAGGGATTCCCAGGTGTCAGTGGGGATGTTGCACTTTTTCAAGGAGGCTTTGAGGGTGTCCTTGAAGCGTTTCCTCTGCCCACCTGGGGCTCTCTTGCCGTGTCGGAGCTCCGAGTAGAGCGCTTGTTTTGGGAGTCTCGTATCGGGCATGCGGACGATGTGACCCGTCCATCGGAGCTGATCGAGCGTGGTCAAAGCTTCGATGCTGGGGATGTTGGCCTGAGCGAAAACACTGACGTTGGTGCGCCTATCCTGCCAATGGATTTGCAGGATCTTGCGGAGGCAGCATTGGTGGTACCTCTCCAGTGCTTTGAGGTGCCTGCTGTACATGGTCCATGTCTCTGAGACATACAGGAGGGCGGGTATCACTACTGCTCTGTAGACCATGAGCTTGGTGCCGGGTTTGAAGTCCTGGTCTTCAAACACTCTCTTCCTCAGACGACCGAAGGCTGCACTGGCACACTGAAGGCGGTGTTGGACTTCGACATCGACGTCTGCCCTTGTTGACAGTAGGCTCCCGAGGTATAGAAAGTGGTCCACGTTGTCCAAGGCCTTGTCGTGGATTTTGATAATCGGGGAGCTGTACTGTGTGGCGGGGGCAGGTTGGTAGAGGACCTTTGTCTTACGGATGTTTAGTGTAAGGCTCGTGCTCTCGTACGCTTCGGTGAAGGTGTTGACGATGGTTTGGAGTTCGACCTCCGAGTGTGCGCAGACGCAAGCATCGTCTGCATACTGTAATTCGACGACAGAGGATGGGACGACCTTGGATCTGGACTGGAGGTAACGGAGGTTGAACAGTTTCCCGTTTATTCTGTAAATTAGCTCCACTCCAGTGGGGAGCTTACTGAGGGTGAGATGGAGCATTGCAGCAACACACCACCAGTCAAACACACCACCAGTCAAACACACTACCACTCAGATACACAACCAGTCACACCCAGCCACTTAAATACACAACCAAACACAATCACTCAAACATGCTATCACTCAAACAGACCACCAAATACCCCACTAAACATATAGCTGTTCAAGTATAGTATCATTCAAATACTCCGCCAGTCAAACATACAGCCACTAAATACTCAACCAGCCCAAAATCAGTCACTGAAACACACAACTGAATCATACAAACAAATAGCCATTCAATAACGTAAAGACTTCTCAATTGCATAATTGCACAACCATTAGTCACACAAACACAAAACCAAATCTGAACCATTCAAAAACATAACCACTTAATCACACTGCCATTCAATTACATACTATTCATCAAATATACAATCACTCAAACACAGTCACACAAATACAAAAATCAAATATACACACACTAATTCACTGAAACGTGGAATCCTTCACTACACACACCAAAATCACTCTGTCAAATGACCATGCAGTCTCTCGAACATTGAACCACATGATCACACAATTACTCAACATACGCAACCACACGCACACAGACAGAGAGCTACACTCAGACAAACAATAATGCAAAAGCAAAATACTGCGAATGCTGGAAATCTGAAATAAAAACAGAAAATGCTGAAAACACTCAGCCGGTCAGGCAGCATCCGTAGAGAGAGAAACAGAGTTAATGTGATGTCATTGACCTGAAACGTTAACTGTTTCTCTCTCCACAGATGCAGCATGACTAGCTGAGTATTTCCCCCATTTTCTGTTTTTATCTCAGACAAACAATGACTTGAAATCACAAAGACAGTGCTAAGTATAACTTATATGCAATTAAAGGTCCTTTAGCATGGCATGACATGGTCGCACTCCTAAAGGAAACACGACTCCATCCATTTGCCAGTTTGACTGCATGAAGAGGTAAAGAACAATGTTGCCGATTTCTGGTTGCTAGGCAGGACAGCCACCATGGAAACACAGTAAAATTTCCTTGCAGCTGATCACAAGACTCTGGTTGGAACTCCTCTTCACCAATAACAGAGACATTTGGTCGTGAATTGCGGCTGGTACTTTTAATCTATAAAGTCTGTTGTAATACTCGTTTGTTCTCAAAAAATCTGAGTGCGGGGCTGATCAAAAGATTTGAATAAATTTTTGTATTTGAAATAGATGGGAAGCGCTATAATTGGTACCTTTCCAGTTCCATTTTATTTTGTTCTCGCATTTAAAAAAATCAAATTTAAAAGCTGATTTAGACTTTAAAAGGTGATTTGTGTATAATAATGTCATAACTATTAGCCTGCAGTCAGAATTAAACCTAGATTTAAAGCACAGATTAACAAACTAGCTTTACCGTACAGGGTAAATTTTGCGAGGCTGCACTTTACTGACCCAGAATTTTTCTTTATGCGCTGGCTGTGTATGAGGCCCTGCTGGCGGCACGGAGCCTCGCAGAATTTACCCTTACACGTTCTGAAGCCCTGTTCCACACCAGTCCTTCTGAACACTTTGCATCTCCAATTTTCTCTCCTTTACTCAGCTGAAGGTGGTGATTCATGCTGGGGTATATTTCCACAGGTGCGAGCAGCTCTCCAGTATTTCACTCAAATTGTCATTCTTCATGTATGTGCATAAACAATAAATGTTAACAGGCCATACATAGAAGGCATCATAGCCAAGCCCAATTCTGTTCTTACCCAATGTGCATAGTGTCAACCATGGGTCAGCTCTGAGTTAGAAGGTTATGGGTTATAAGAAAGAACATAAGAACATAAGAACATAAGAGCAGGAGTAGGCCACATGGCCCCTCGAGCCTTCTCCGCCATTCAATAAGATATGGCTGATCATCGACCTCAACTCCACTTTCCCGCCTGATCTCCGTATCCCTTGATTCCCCAGAGTCCAAAAATCTATCTATCTCAGCCTTGAATATACTCAAAGACTCAGCATGCACAGCCCTCTGGGGCTGAGAATTCCAAAGATTCACAACCCTGAGTGAAGAAATTTCTCCTCATCTCAGTCTTAAATAGCCTACCCCTTATCCTGAGACTATGCCCCCTAGTTCTAGACACTCCAGTCAGGGGAAACAACCTCTCAGCATCTACCCTGTCAATTCCCTTCAGAATCTTATATGTTTCAATGAGATCACCTCTCATTCTTCTAAACTCCAGAGAGTATAGGCCCATTCTACACAATCTCTCATCATAGATAGCCCTCTCATCCCAGGAATCAATCTAGTGAACCTTCGTTGCACCGCCTCCAAGGCAAGTATATCCTTCCTTAGATAAGGAGACCAAAACTGTGCACAGTACTCCAGGTGTGGTCTCACCAAGGCCCTGTACAACTGTAGCAAGACTTACTTACCCTTATACTCCAACCCCCTTGCAATAAAGGCCAACATGCCATTTGCCTTACTTATTGCTTGCTGTACCTGCATGCTAGCTTTCTGTGCTTCTTGCACGAGGACACCCAAATCTCTCTGAACACCAACATTTGAAAGTTTCTCACCATTTAAAAAATATTCTGTTTTTCTATTCTTCCTACCAAAGTGAATAATCTCACATTTCCCTACATTATACTCCATCTGCCACCTTACTGCCCACTCACTTAGTCTATCTATATCCCTTTGCAGACTCTTTGTGTTCTCCTCACAGCTTACTGTCCCACCTAGCTTTGTATCATCAGCAAACTTGGATACATTATACTCGGTCCCTTCATCTAGGTCATTAATATAGATTGTAAATAACTGAGACCCCAACACTGATCTTACGGCACCCCACTAGTTACAGCTTGCCAACCTGAAAAAGATCCATTTATCCCTACTCTCTTTTTTCTGTCCGTTAACCAATCCATGCTACTACATTACCCCCAACCCTGTGAGCCCTAATCTTGTGTAATAACCTTTCATGTGGCACCTTATCGAATGTTTTTTGGAAATCCAAATATACTACATCCACTGGTTCCCCTCTATCTATCCTGCTCGTTACATCCTCAAAAAACTCTAATATATTTGTCAAACACGATTTCCCTTTCATAAAACCATGTTGACTCTGCCTAATCATGTTATGATTTTCTAAGTGCCCTGATACCACTTCCTTAACAATGGATTCCTGCATTTTCCTGATGACTAATGTCAGGCTAACTGGCCTGTAGTTCCCTGTTTTTTCTCTCCCGCCTTTCTTGAATAGCGGTGTTACATTTGCGACCTTCCAATCCGGTGGGACCATTCTAGAATCTAGGGAATTTTGGAAGATCAAAACCAATGCATCCACTATCTCTTCAGCCACCTCTTTTAGAACCCTAGGATGTAGGCCGTCAGATCCAGGGGATTTGTCGGCTTTTAGTCCCATTAGTTTTTCTAGTACTTTTTCTCTACTTATATTAATTACGTAAAGTTCCTCACCCTCATTAGACCCTTGGTTCCCCACCATTTTTTGTATGCTTTTTGTGTCTTCTACTGTGAAGACAGATACAAAATATTTGTTTAACGTTTCTGCCATTTCCTTATTCCCCATAATAATTTCTCCTGTCTCAGCCTCTAAGGGACCAACGTTTACTTTTGCTATTCTCTTCCTTTTTACATACTTGTAGAAGCTCTTACAATCTGCTTTTATATTTCTTGCTAGTTTTCTCTCGTATTCTATTTTTTCCCTTTTTATCAATTTTTTGGTCAACCTTTGATGGTTTCTGAAATCCTCCCAATCCTCAGGTTTACTATTATTCTTTGCAACATTATAAGCTTCTTCTTTCAATCTAATGCTATCCTTAACTTCTTTAGTTAGCCACGGTTGGATCACTTTTCTCATGGAGTTTTAGTCCAACTCTCGAGACTTAAGCACAAAATCTAGGCTGACACTCCAGTAGAGTACCAAGGGAGTGCTGCACTGTTGGAGGTGCCATCCTTCAGATGGAACGTTAAACCGAGGCCCTGTCTGCCCTCTCAGGTGAATGTAAAAGATCCCATGGCACTATTTTAAAGAAGAGCAGGGGAGTTCTCTCCGGTGCCTTGGCCAATATTTATCCCTCAACCAACATCATTAAAAACAGAGTATCTGTTCATTATCACATTGCTGTTTGTGGGACTATGCTGTACAAATTGGTTGCCATGTTTTCTAAATTACAACAGTGACCACACTTCAAATGTACTTCATTGGCTGTAAAGCGCTGTGGGATGTCCTGAGGTCGTGAAAGGCGCTATAAAAATGCAAGTCATAGAGTCATAGGGGGAGAAATTCAGTATCGCCCATTTGGGGCGCAATTATCGGCCGGGCGCAAAGATTAGCGCCTGGCGCTAATTATCGCCACCGACTGCAAACTTGACTTTTATCGCCCCTGGAGGTGATTGGAGCGCTAAATCAGGCGCTTCACACCTGTCTTAAGGCGCAAAGGCCTGGGAGCGAGGCGCTACCTCAGAGCGCTGGCGAAGCTCATGTGATGTCAGTCAGCAACGGAACACACACACAATGGCACGGGCCAGTTCTTAAAGGGGATGGTTGATCTTGCTTTCCATCCACATCCTGCTCATTGCAGCCTTGAATCTCGGCCTGGAGAGACCTGCACATCAAATCTGCTGGAAAGAACAATGGAGAGTACCAGGGAAAGAGCTCAGAGTGCAGCCCCCACAGTCTCTTCTAAATCGATACAAGGAATGGCAAATCAAAATGAACCTGCAAAGTGCTGCTCAGTACCCAAAACTCCTTCACACAGCGTTGAATCTCTCCAGAAGACTCTCTCCCTCTCTCAGAATGCGTGGTTCAAAAATGGCACCAACAATAAAAGGCAGGAAGCGGTCACCTTTAAATAGCGCTCTCCCAGTCCCTTCTTGACTGCAAAACGCTCCCCTCAACATGTCGTTGCTAGCGTCAGGTGGTAAGGCAGGGGGCGCCACTCAATATCCGCTCCGGGGTGATACCGGGGCGTTGCGCACTTCGACTGACGTCACGATCTGCCGGCGCAGGAGATCATGGCGGTAGTGTTTAGCGCTGCTGCAAAGTGTCTAGTTAATTTCGCGAGCGGCGCAAACATCGCCGCGCCTGGGCGCTAGATGATTTGCGCCCCATTAGCGCCCTCTTAAGGCGCTAACGGGAGACGCAACCAACTGAATTTTTCCCCCATAGACTCATAGGGGGAGAAATTCCGTATCGCCCCATTTGGGGCGCAATTATCGGCCGGGCGCAAAGATTAGCGCCTGGCGCTAATTATCGCCTCCGACTGCAAACTTGGCTTTTATCGCCCCTGGAGGTGATTGGAGCGCTAAATCAGGCGCTGCACACCTGTCTTAAGGCACAAAGGCCGAGGAGCGAGGTGCTACCTCAGAGCGCTGGCGAAGCTCATGTGATAGAACACAGACACACTGGCGCCGGCCAGTTCTTAAAGGGGAGGGTCAATCTTGCTCTCAATCCACACCCTGCTCATTGCAGCCTTGAATCTCAGCCTGGAGAGACCTGTACATCAAATCTGTTGGAAAGAACAATGGAGAGGCCCAGGGAAAGAGCTCAGAGTGCAGCCCCCATTTTCTCTTCTAAATCGATGCAAGGAAGATCAAGTCAGAAAGAACCTGCAAAGTGCTGCTCAGTACCCAAAACTCCTCAACACAGCTTTGAATATCTCCTGCAGTCTCTCTCTCTCACGAGGAATGTGTGGTGCAAAAATTTCGCCAACAAAAAAAGGCAGGAAGCGGTCGCCTTTAAATAGCGCTCCCCCAGTCCCTTCCCAACTGCAAAACGCTCCCCTCAACCTGTCGTTGCTAGCGGCAGGCGGTAAGACAGGGCGCGCCACTCAATATCCGGTCCGGGGCGTTGCACTCTCGACTGACGTCACGATCTGCCGGCGCAGGAGATTGTGGCGGTAGTGTTTAGCGCCAGCGCAAAATGTCTAGTTAATTTCGCGAGCGGCGCAAATATCGCCGCGCATGGGCGCTAGTTGCTTTGCGCCCCATTAGCGCCCTCTTAAGGCGCCAACGGGAGGCGCAAACCAACCGAATTTTTCCCCCATAGTCTTTCTTTCTTTCACACACATGCACTTTCCAGCAGGAATCACCAGATCAGGAATGGAAACCCTGACTGAATGTTCCCCTCCCCAGCCTACAGGCATTGTGACCAATTATGATGCTTATACTATCACCACAGCTGAGATGAGCTAACTCAATACAAAAGAGGAATCAAACCTTGTTTGTGTGGCTCAGCACCACACCAGCCATTTACAACTGAGCCACCAGGGGACCCAGCAGTTCTGTGACTTCAATCTTTCATATGTTATCTTAATAGTCATTTCCAACATTTCATCAGGATGACAGCCTTGGTGAAGAAGTAAGGATACAGGTGGGATTTCTCTCAAATTCCCATTTTGCAGGGTTTCCAGGAGTCGGGAAATACAAAAATGGACATTAAGCTGCCTGTTTGCCATTTCATTGCAGTGCACAGGCAAAACATAATAGAGAATCAAAGAGTGAAAGAAACAGAAAAGCAAAGAGTGAAGGTGAAGCAGGATTTAGGGTGAGGAAATGAGCAAAGTAGGCTGAGACAACGGCTAAGAATCATACAGACAGCAAAGAAACAAGACATGGGACAATCAAAGGAATGAGAGACAGCAATGTTGAACAGACAGCTGAGACAATCTAGAAAAGCAAAGATAAAGACACAGAGACAATGTCGAGAAATAGAAGCTACAATGGTAAAGCAAACAGAATCACAGAAACAGCAAAGAGAAAGATACAATCAAAATTAAGATGGAGAGCAAACAGAAATACCAAAACAAAAACAACTGGAAGAGGTTGCAGAGGAATGATGAGGTAAGGACATGGAAGGAATTGAAGACAAGGATGAGGATTTTGAATTTGATGTACAGGAGGACAGGGACCCAATGTATGTCAGCATGGGCAGAGTAGATTGGTGAGCAGGACTTCATGTGGGAGCTGATACTCCTGAGTTTTGGACAAGTTGGAGTTTATGGAGGGTGGAAGATGGGAAGGCCAGTGAGGAGGACATTCGAGAAATTGAGTATTGAGGTGACAGAAGTATGAATCATCAGAATCATACAGTACAGAAGGAAGCCATTCAGCTCATCGTACCTGTGCCAGCTCTTTGAAAGAGCTATCCAATTAGTCCCACTCCCCTACTTTTCCCCCCATAGCCGTGCCAATATTTCCTTTGCAAGTATATATCCAGTTCTCTTTTGAAAGTTACTATTGAATCTGCTACCACCACCTTTATCAGGCAGTGCATTCTAGATCATAACTCCCTATGCAAAAAAAAATCTCTTCTCTCCTCTGGTTCTTTTGCCAATTATCTTAAATCTGTGTCCTCTGGTTACTGACCCTCCTACCTGTGGAAATAGTTTCTCCTTGCTTGCTCTATCAAAACCCCCCATAATTAAATCTCCCCTTTACCTTCGCTGCTCTAAGGACAACATTCCCAGCTTCTCTGGTCTCTCCACATAATTAAAGGCTGTCATCCCTGGTAGAATTCTGGTAAATGTCCTCTGCACTGCACCCACCCCCCCGCCCCTGTTAAACATGTCTCAACATTGATCAACATTATATAAACCTTGATAGTGAATCCTGTCGTACATTTCACAATAATAACGACTAGTATAGTTACCTTGATAGTTCTTCCCCTTGTACATATACCAGACACAAGGATCTGTATGAAGAGAATTTGACTTTTAATCAAAACAGGTTATTCTAATTTTGTATAGATTGTTGATGAGATTTAATTGGGCACCCTACTACCTTCAAATGAAGTTAGAGAAGATTCAGAGAAAGAAAGGACTTGCATTTATATAGCATAGTACCATGGCATCTTTTACTTCTACATGAGAGTGGTTTAACATTTCATCCACAGCACAGCAGCTCCAAGCACTCCTTCAATACTGATACTCACTGAAGAGCTAGTCTAGATTGTAAACTCAAGTCCATAGTGGGGCTTGAACCCACAACTTTCTGACTTCGATGTAAAAGTGCTATCAACTGAGCCAAATGGGCACTGGAATCTAACAGAAGAGTGAAAAGGATGATTCCAGACATTAGGCTAAGTTATGTGGAGGTACGTGCAGAACTGAACTTGTTTTTGTCACTGAAAATCAAATTGAGAGGGCACTAACTCACAGCCTACTTACATCTAAATCATCTATAACTCCCAGCATTTTAAAGACCTTGATTATTTCCCCCCATAATCTTCTATTTCCCAGCAAAAACAGCGCTGTACGTCTCACCTCATAACGAAGCCCTAAACCCTGGAATTATTCTTACCCATCTTCCCCAAACCCTCTTCAATGCATCAGTGTCGTATATTTCAGCAAGTTTTAAGCAAGGCATTCTCACAAAAACAGGAAGAATGGTGGTGTTATCCTTTGAGCCTGCATTCTCTTTTCAAAATAACTTGGTTAGACATAACTTACGATAAGACGCTTCCGATGTAGGCGTAGTATGAGCAGCAGTATGGAGGGGAACCTCTGCAGCAGTAGGAAGATTTGCAGTCTTCACATTGTGCACAGTAACACTCTGAATCATTCAAAAACACATTCTCAGTAAACCATATGAAGCTATCTAAATTAATGCTCCCCACCATCTCAGAACATCAGAAAAGGACAAAGAAGGCCATTCAGCCCCATATAGTTCATTTCTCTCATACTCCAACTATCCCATTAGAGCCATAGAAGTTTACAGCACAGAAGGCGACCATTCAACCCATTGGGCGGAATTTTAACCCCAAAAAACAGGTGGGTTGGGGTCGGGTGGGAGGTTAAAGTATTAAAAATGTGATTCCCGACCCCAACCTGCCCACTTCTGGGTTTAACGGAGGCGGGACGGGGGGCGGGCAGCCAAACTGCTCCCAGGAGGCAGGTTGGCACTTTAAATATTATAATGAGGCTGGAAGCCTCTGATTTAACTGGTCTGCCGGGGATCCCTGGCCTCGGGATTCCCGACAGTAGCAACGAGGCGAGGACAGCCTCGGGAGCAAGCCTTGTGGGCCGGGAGAAGCAGGAGTGTTTCCTCCCAGCCCCCCAAGCTCCCCCACCATCAGCCTTCATTTAACCCCCCCCCCCCCCCGGTCAGGGATCAATCACCCCCGGGATCGGACCCACTCCCCCCAGCCCCATCCCATGGGCCCCCCCAGGGGCGGGGCTTAATGACCCCTCACCACTGGATCTCTAGCTAGAGGAAATAGTCTTTTCCTATAACCATATCAAAGCCCTTTATAATTTTAAAAACTTCCATTAAATCTCCTCTTAGCCTTCTCTGCTCCAGTGGAAAAGTTTCATGATAGCATGGAGCTGCACTCTGAATGTATTTACTGTTTCTACCTCTGCTACTTCATCTGGCAGATTGTTTGCAACATCACCCTCTGAGGAAAGTTCTTTCTCTTCTGTTTTTCGACTATTTCTCAGTAATTTAAATTTAACGCTACTACTTCTACTTTCCTGCTTGAATTTAAAGCATTATTCAGGGTTACCCTGTTCATATACCATTTAATATTTTGTTTGTCCCACTGAGGCCCCTTTTAAAATGTCTCTTTCCGGGCTGAAATGTTTAATCTCTAATCTTTCCTCACAGTTTTTCCCATCTACTTTTGTCAGTTTCAGGCAAACATAATTTCTTAAATGTGATTAAATTAAGCAATGCAGTTCCTTAAACTGTTGTTTGTTCCCCACCTGAAAATACACTGAGAAGATACGCAAGAAGGTGACTGATTCTGTAAGTCCTCAAGACGTCCATCCACGATGAATTCGAAACTGTTTGCTCTTTTAATGTTCCAGGTTTAAAAAGTTATCGAGCCGGTTAGCCAAGTCCTGACTCCCTGGCGCACGTTACCAGCAG
This sequence comes from Squalus acanthias, assembly GCA_030390025.1. NCBI lineage: Eukaryota > Metazoa > Chordata > Chondrichthyes > Squaliformes > Squalidae > Squalus > Squalus acanthias. The sequence goes on along the minus strand of CM059429.1, from coordinate 164,204,605 downwards.
ATGTTCTCACCAGCGATCGGATCTAAGATCCAACACGATAAAAGAGAGAAAGAGAAAGACAGATCGCAAGACTTTCCTTTCCAACATCTAACCCTTGGGAATCCCTCTTCCGTAACCATCTTCCATGACCGACCTTTCGATCTTGGTAGCTTGCTAACGTTACTCTTTCAAAGTGTTACTTTTACTTATTGTTCTTATTTCGGGTATTAAGCTCGAATTTCCGCAAACTAAGTTCTCAAAGCACTTTTCGCCTTTTGCTCTTTGTCAGCTCTGCGGTTTCCGTGTCCTGGGCTAACTCCACGCTTGTGCTGCATTCTCACATTACAGCGCTGTGGGTGGCATGAAGGAAGCTGGGTGGTGCAGGCGCCGCTCAATAAACCCTTATTAAAACCATATTACTGGTAAAGGAGAAAAAAAGCTGTAATGTATGCTGTGCAGAAAATCATTAAAATCTTTCTCCCCCCCACCCCCTCAATCTTAAGTTGCAGTCTTTCTGCAATTTTCAACAATTTATATAGCGCCTGCAGTTAAAGGTACTTCAACAACAATAACTTGCAATTATACAGCGCCTTTAAAACATCCCAAAGCGCTTCACAAGAGCGTAATAACACAAAAAATTGATGCCAAGCCAATGAAGGTGATATTAGAATAGATGACCAAAAGCTTGGTCAAAAAGGTATGTTTTAAGGAGGGTCTTAATGGAGTAGAGTGAAGTGGAGGGACCCCCACCCCCATTGGACACCTCACCGGGGTCAAGGAGCCCCCCGGAGTCGGGGATCGGACCCCCCTTCGGGATCGATTCCCCCCCCCCCCCCCACCGGGAGTTGGGGATCGGACCTACCTGGTCCTCCGGCCTCCTCCAGAGTGCTAGCCCTGCCCGACTGGAAGTCAAACCTGTCAGTCAGGCTGACGTTCGGGCGGGGAACCTGTCAGGGCCAATGGTCACACGCTGTGGAGTTAATAGGCCACAGCATGCGGGGAAACCCAGACTTCTGGGTTTCCCGTCCGAAACTCCGTCCCCCCCCCCTCTGTCTACGTAGCCTTTGACAAGGTCCCACATGGCAGGTTGGTTAAAAAAGTAAAAGCCCATGGGATCCAAGGGAAAGTGGCAAGTTGGATCCAAAATTGGCTCAGTGGCAGGAAACAAAGGGTAATGGTCGACGGGTGGGTTTTTTTTCAGACTAGTGTGGCCGTATTCTAATGGTCGACGGGTGTTTTTATGACTGGAAGGCTGTTTCCAGTGGGGTTCTGCAGGGCTCAGTACTAGGTCCCCTGCTTTTTGTGGTATATATCAATGATTTAGACTTCAATGTAGGGGCCATGATTAAGAATTGTGCAGATGATATAAAAATTGGCCGTGTGGTTGATAGTGAGGAAGAAAGCTGTAGACTGCAGGAAGATAGCAATGGACTGGTCGGTGGGCGGAAAAGTGGCAAACGGAATTCAATCCGGAGAAGTGTGAGGTAATGCATTTGGAGAGGGCTAACAAGGCAAGGGAATGCATAATAAATGGTAGGATACTGAAAAATGTAGAGGAACAGAGGGACCTTGGAGTGCATGTCCACAGATCCCTGAAGGTAGCAGGGCAGGTAGATAAGGTGGTTAAGAAGGCATACGGGATATTTTCCTTTATTAGCCGAGGCATTGAATATAAGAGCAGGGAGGTTATGCTCGAACTGTATAAAACACTAATTAGGCCACAGCTAGAGTACTGTGTACAGTTCTGGTCACCACATTACAGGAAGGATGTGATTGCACTGGAGAGGGTACAGAGGAAATTTGTGAGGATGTTGCCAGGACTGGAGAATTTTAGCTGTGAGGAAAGATTGGATAGGCTGGGGTTGTTTTCCTTGGAACAGAGGAGGCTGAGGGGAGACTTAATTGAGGTGTATAAAATTATGAGGGGCCTAGATAGATTGGATAGGAAGGACCTATTTCCCTTAGCAGAGGGGTCAATAACCAGGGGGCATAGATTTAAAGTAATTGGTAGAAGGATTAGAGGGGAGTTGAGGAGAATTTTTTTTACCCAGTGGGCGGTGGGGGTCTGGTACTCACTGCCTGAAAGGGTGGTAGAGGCAGAAACAAACCCTCATCACATTTAAAAAGTACTTGGCTATGCACTTGAAGTGCCGTAAGTGCAAGCCTACGGACCAAGAGCTGGAAAGTGGGATTAGGCTGGATAGCTCTTTTTTGATTGCCGCAGACACGATGGGCTGAATGGCCTCCTTCTGGGCTGTAAATTTCTATGATTCTATGCAGTAAATATCCAGCCCATTGTCTTCGGTCCCCACCACAAACTCCGTGCCCTAGCCACGGACTCCATCCTTCTCCCTGGCAACTGTCTGAGGCTGAACCAGACTGTTTGCAACCTTAGTGTCGTATTTGACCCCGAGATGAGCTTCCTACCACATATCCGCGCCATCACTAAGACCACCTATTTCTACCTCTGTAACATCGCCCGACTCCGCCCCTGCCTCAGCTCATCAGCTGCTGAAACCCTCATCCATGCCTTTGTTACCTCTAGACTTGACTATTCCAATGCTCTCCTACCCGGCCTCCCATCTTCCACCCTCCGCAAACTTGAGCTCCTCCAACACACTGCTGCCTGTATCCTAACACGCACCAAGTCCTGTTTACCCATCACCCCAGTGCGCGTTGACCTACATTGGCTCCCGGTTAAGCATCGCCTCGATTTTAAAATTCTCATTATGTTTTCAAATCCCTCCATGGCCTCGCGCCTCCCTATCTGTAACCTCCTCCAGCCCCACAACCCTCCTAGATATCTGCACTCCTCCAATTCTAGCTTCTTGCGCATCCCTGATTTTAATCACGCCACCATTGGCGGCTGTGCCTTCAGCTGCCTAGGCCCTAAGCTCTGGAATTCCCTCCCTAAACCTCTCTGCTTCTCTACCTTTCTTTCCTCCTTTAAGACGCTCCTTAAAACCTACCTGTTTGACCAAGCTTTTTGTCATCTGCCCTAATATCCCCTTATGTGGCTCGGTGTCAAATGTTGTTTGATAATTGCTTCTGTGAAGCGCCTTGGGACATTTTACTACGTTAAAGATGCTATATAAATGCAAGTTATTGCTGTTGTTGAAGATGGGAGGCCGATCAGGAGATTCTGGAGGTAACAAAAGCATGTATGAGGGTTATATAAGCTGGAGCATATAAACTGAGGCAGGTGTGGAGAGGAACGAGGTCGTGAACAGTCTGGTTCAGCCTGAGACAGTGGCCAGGGGAGTGGATGGAATCAGTGGTGAGGGAACGGAGTTTGTGGCAGGGGCCAAAGACAATGGTATTGGTCTTCCCAATGTTTAATTGAAGGAAATTGCAGCTCACCCAGGACTGAATGTCGAACAAGCAGTCGGACAACGCAGAGGCGGTGGAGGGGTCATCCATCTCACTTTCCTCCTTGAGCACTGAAGGGATAATTACAAGTCCTAGCCCTTTCGGACTACCCCAGATCAGGCGTATTCCCCAGACGTTTACCTTCAACTAAAGTTAGCGGTAGCCGGATCCCATAAGACGCTTAATTGGGTCTAAAGGTAAGACTACCTCTCCATAAAGGAAAGAAACGGTCTAAAGATGTTACCGTACTCCAGATAGTACTTTTAATAAGTTTAACTAGACTGTAACCTTCCGGATATTATAAGGGTCCGGAATACCCCCCAGAATTCTGCAACTCCTTTGAGTGTACAGAAATTGAGTTCGCAAGATGATACAGAAATGCTCTTTGAGACTATTCTAAAAATATATAGATTTATTACAGAACCGACATTCAGTTAACATTTATTATGGCAATCGCAACTTTAATCGTTCAAAATACAAATAGCTTACATTATTTTATCAGAGATCCTTATTCTCAAATCTTAACTTTGTTACATTTCCACACTTCTACTTATTTCTTAATCCAGAATATCCACCAAAATCAAATAAGAGTATTTTGATCCCCGAGACTCAAAAGTTAAAAACTTACAGAGAATGTCTGTTAAGTTGAGAAATGCTTGCCTTCTCAGCGACTTCTGACTTTTCTGTCTGAAAAGCTCTATTTTTATATCTTTTTTGGGTGGCTTATCCTTTGAAGTTTTCCTGATGATGTAAGCTAATTTGTATCAAGTCATTCTTGCTGACTTTGTTCTATTCTTTATTGATATCTCTGTTGAATGCTTTTAGACTTGTGTCCTGTTTAGGTGTTTCCAAAACCATCATAAACACAATGACAGCAATGGTTTCTGTTTGATGCAATTCTTATCGAAGTCTTTCTATTGAATTTCTAATACTACTTTAACTAGTCTTTATCAGACGTTGTGACTCCATGATATTCCAAGTTCAATACAAGAACAATGTAATTGCTTGGTGCATCCATTGAAGTAATATTTTCAAAGTTGTCTTGTTTGTGTACTTTTTACAACTTGTAAATTAAAAACACTTCTCTAGTATCTTCATGCATTTCTAATTTACTTCAATTGGTTTTTATCAGACCTTGGGACTCCATCTTTCAAGCTTAACATTAAAACTATTTGTTCAGCAGGCATTTCTTTTACTTGATGTCATATCTTCAAAGCCTTCTGTAGGTATCATATTTACAATATGTAAATTGAAAACACTTTAACTCAAGTGTTTACTTGTTTTCTAGCTAGCTCAATTGGTTGCATATTTAATTGTGTTTCCTGTTTCTAAATTTAACATAAAACTATTTTACGACAGGTATTTCTTACTTGATGTCATTCTTTCAAAGGCACTTGTTTTTTTTAATGTTCTGTGCACCTGTTCGACGTGTTAGATTATAACACTTTACTTGAGTCATTCCATTGTTTTGATTCCAATGTTCAGACGCTCTGGAAAGCAAACCTTTGCTTTATCAATAGGGCTTGTTTCTTGGTCAATAACCCATTCCCATTTCAAAGCCTGTGGGGGAAAAATTCAGTATCGCCCCGTTTGGGGCGCAATTATCGGCCGGGCGCAAAGATTAGCACCTGGCGCTAATTATCGCCTCCGACTGCAAACTTGACTTAAATCGCCCCTCGAGCTGATTGGAGCGCTAAATCAGGTGCTACACATCTGTCTTAAGGCGCAAAGGCCGAGGAGCGAGGCGCTAACTCAGAGCGTTGGCGAAGCTCGTGTGATGTCAGTCAGCAATGGAACACAGACACAATGGTGCTGGCCAGTTCTTAAAGGGGAGGGTTGATCTCGCTTTCCATCCACATCCTGCTCATTGCAGCCTTGAATCTCGGCCTGGAGAGACCTGTACATCAAATCTGCTGGAAAGAACAATCGAGACAACCAGGGAAAGAGCTCAGAGTGCAACCCCCACAGTCTCTTCTAAATCGATACAAGAAAGGACAAATCAAAATGAACCTGCAAAGTGCTGCTCAGTAGCCAAAACTCCTTCACACAGCGTTGAATCTCTCCAGAAGTCCCCCTCTCTCTCTCTCAGAATGCGTGATTCAAAAATGTCACCAACAAAAAAAGGCAGGAAGCGGTCACCTTTAAATAGCGCTCCCCCAGTCCCTTCCTGACTGCAAAACGCTCCCCTCAACCTGTCGTTGCTAGCGGCAGGCGGTAAGGCAGGGGGCGCCACTCCATATCCGCTACCGGGGCGTTGCGCACTCGAATGACATCACGATCTGCCGGCGCAGGAGATCGTGGCGGTAGTGTTTAGCGCCACCGCAAAATGTCTAGTTAATTTCGCGAGCGGCGCAAACATCGCCGCGTCCGGGCGCTAGTTGTTTTGCGCCCCATTAGCGCCCTCTTAAGGCGCTAACGGGAGGCGCAACCAACTGAATTTTTCCCCTGTGTTCACAGCTTTGTGCTAACAACTGATCTTATCTCATAAGCCTGTATTCTGTTTGCAGCCTGTGTCGCCGAGACTTTCAGACTTTTAAACCCAGTATGTCATTTATTAATAATTTCAGAAATCTGTTCCTAGTATTGTGTATTTTTCTGAATCCTGGCTATTCCTTCACAGAGCCTCCTTAAAACTTATCTCTGACCAAACTTCAGCCTGGCCTGTGAAAAACATCACTACTGTCTAGGTACTGCTCTATACTCAGTTGTTTTTTTCCCCTTTGGTTTGGTTGTTCCCTGGCTAGTGCTTCTCTGAAACTAGCAACTAGAAAGTAAATAAAAGTGGCCCAGGATACCTGGTTTTTATAGGCCAGTGCATTGGGGTTTCAATGTACAGAGGGAAGGAAAATCTTAGACAGTCACTCCTGGGTTTGCTCTTGTATTGAATAACTGACTGTGGCATGCATTAGCAGAGGTCTGGGAGCAGGGCTACAGCCTTTCCTTCCTGCCAGAAACACTGTGGGGCTTACCAAGATTACATGGTGCAAGAAACAATGAAATCAATTATCCTCATGAATTATCAGATGACATCCTTCATGCCTTTTAATTTATAATTATAAATTTTTTTTGTGTAATGAGTGAGAACCAGACAATACCAATTGGCAGAAATTCAAAGCTTGCTCCCATAATGGCTATCCATTGATCACAGTTTATCTTTCCCACAAAATTACTGCACAGCAACTGCCTAAACATTTCCAGTTGCAGTATCTGCAACTTCACCAGTACAGGCTTTAAAGGTGCAATACCTTCATGCAAAAATATTTGACAATTTCTTTTTGCTTGGGAACCAAGAAGATTCAGAATCATTCTGTATTATTTTCATTACAATGACATTACATACAAGTGGTGTGTTTTATCAGCTGTATGCCATTATTATGAGCAATTTATTATCTTAATGGCAAGAAACTGGAGAGTACTGAAGTGCAAAGGGATCTGGGGGTCCTGGTGCACGAAACTCAAAAGGTTAGTATGCAGGTGCAGCAAGTGATTAAGAAGGCAAATGGAATGTTGGCTTTCATTGCTAGGGGGATAGAATATAAAAATAGGGAGGTATTGCTTCAGTTGTACAAGGTATTGGTGAGACCGCACCTGGAATACTGCATACAGTTTTGGTGTCCTTACTTAAGGAAAGACATCCTTGCTCTCGAGGCAGTGCAAAAAAGGTTCACTCGGTTAATCCCGGGGATGAGGGGGTGGTCATATGAGGAGAGGTTGGGTAGATTGGGACTCTACTCATTGGAGTTCAGAAGAATGAGAGGCGATCTTATTGAAACATATAAGATTGTGAAGGGGTTGGATCGGGTGGATGCGGGGAGGATGTTCCCGATGACGGGTGAGACGAGAACTAGGGGACATAGTCTTAGAATAAGGGGCTGCTCTTTCAAAACTGAGATGAGGAGGAACTACTTCACTCAGAGGGTGGTAGGTCCATGGAATATGCTGCCACAAAAAGCTGTAGAAGCTACAACATTAATTAAATTTAAAACAGAAATAGACAGTTTCCTAGAAGTAAAGGGCATTAAGGGTTACGGGGAGCGGGCAGGAATTTGGACATGAGTCTAGGTTCGGATCGGTCATGGCCCTGTGGGTAGTGGAGCGGGCCCAGGGACTGTGTAGCCTGATTCTGCTCCTATTTCGTGTGTGCAATTCTGTTAGATGCAGGAGATGGTTCTGTGATAGATAGTAGATTGGCGGTTAGGATCAGATCAGCCATGATCTTATTGAATGGCGGAGCAGGCTCGAGGGGCCGATTGGCCTACTCCTGCTCCTATTTCTTATGTTCTTATGTTCTTATATATTAAACAAACAATTGAAGGTTTTCCAAGCACTTTTGTATGAAGACAGTGCCCCTTTAATAGTTGGGATATTTCATCTTGCTGTTCCTACAGAGGGATGACATGCAGTCTGCATTTTATAATTCATTGGAAATACTGAAAAAATAAAGAATATTAGTCACAACACTGAATGGAATTAGCTCCCCCGATGAGTCAGTGGGCAAATGCACTTTGTGGCATGGTATTCATCCAGGAGGATCCCAGGTTAGCTGATCTCAGCTGTGGCAGCAGATGCACTAAAATTGGCTTCAGGGCCTCTGGGCTAAAGTGATTAAAAAAATAACTAGATGTTCGTGATTGCTATCCAGTAACCCACTACTAGTGCTCACGTGCAGTTGTTGGGTAAGGATAGGATCACGTCTGGCTATGATTCCATTCCACTGAAGAATAGTCTGTCAGCACTCACTGTCTAGGTTCACAAGTGAAGAATGGCTCCTTGGGCGAGGTATTGGAGGGCTGACTGGGCCTGAAGAACCATACCCGATCATTAGTCGGAGGAAAGTAATAAGGAACAAAACAACTGAATTAATTTTTCTGGAGATTATTTTTCTTTGATATCAGGGATAAAAAAGCAAAGTAATACTTAGTGCCTTGTTTCAGAATAAAATAAACTCCAGGCTCCAAACTGCCCCTTACCTCTATTCTATTATATAAATATATAATATTTATTCCTCAACCAATATCACGAAAACAAATTATCTGGGATTATCTCGTTGCTGTTTGTGGGACCTTGCTGTGCTCTAATTGGCTGCCCGTTTCCTACATTACAATAGTGTACGCTTCAAAAATACTTCATTAGCTGTAAAGCACTTAGGGATGCCCTAAAGTTGTGATAGGCGCTATATAAATACAAGTTCTTTCTTTTTTCTTTTTGCTGATGCTCCTTGAGGTTGGCTAGGGGCTTTTCTCAACTTTTCTCACCTGTTCCACATAAGCTCCAAATACATCATCCTACTACTTCTTCCTGCTCCCTGCCATATCACGGTGTTGAAATCAAGACTCATCACATCATCTCCAAATCTTAACACATTGATTCTGAAGGCTTAGCACTGTGGAGCTCCTTACTCTCTCAGTCATCCCTTCCTCCTACAGTCTACAGGCTTTCAAAACCAAAGCTTGGTGTCACCTAACCACTCTTTCTTAATTCGCCTCATCTTTTAACCGACTCTTTTCAACCCCTTTTCCTGTGCTGTGGGCCTTTTGTTTTCACTTAGAATTCTGAATAGAAGGGCACATGAAAGAAAAACACTTTCCTCTCTTTATTCCCTTCATTCCACTCACTGTGCACACCATCGATTCTTGCCTTTCTTGGTTGGGGTGTGATATTTTCCACAATGGGAAAAGAAATAATTGCAAAAACAAAGGATAACTATATATGTTAAAAGGGTGTTGCAGCTTCTCCACAATTGTTTGTCAGAATTTTAGGTTCTGTTTATAAACACGCAATACACCAATATTGTCTGCATCACAGTGATCTGTGAAAACGACAATGACTCAAAAAATCACTGTCGGTTGAGTATGATGTCAACATGCCTACAATAGTGAAAACCATAATGGTTAGTTGTGACATTTGACACTTTCAGAGCTGAAGGATTTAACCGTGTGCTGTGAATGAGATTACCCTTCTTTGGGTGGCGAATAAAAGAACATAAGAACATAAGAACATAAGAACATAAGAAATAGGAGCAGGAGTAGGCCAATCGGCCCCTCGAGCCTGCTCCGCCATTCAATAAGATCATGGCTGATCTGATCCTAACCGCCAATCTACTATCTATCACAGAACCATCTCCTGCATCTAACAGAATTGCACACACGAAATAGGAGCAGAATCAGGCTACACAGTCCCTGGGCCCGCTCCACTACCCACAGGGCCATGACCGATCCGAACCTAGACTCATGTCCAAATTCCTGCCCGCTCCCCGTAACCCTTAATGCCCTTTACTTCTAGGAAACTGTCTATTTCTGTTTTAAATTTAATTAATGTTGTAGCTTCTACAGCTTTTTGTGGCAGCATATTCCATGGACCTACCACCCTCTGAGTGAAGTAGTTCCTCCTCATCTCAGTTTTGAAAGAGCAGCCCCTTATTCTAAGACTATGTCCCCTAGTTCTCGTCTCACCCGTCATCGGGAACATCCTCCCCGCATCCACCCGATCCAACCCCTTCACAATCTTATATGTTTCAATAAGATCGCCTCTCATTCTTCTGAACTCCAATGAGTAGAGTCCCAATCTACCCAACCTCTCCTCATATGACCACCCCCTCATCCCCGGGATTAACCGAGTGAACCTTTTTTGCACTGCCTCGAGAGCAAGGATGTCTTTCCTTAAGTAAGGACACCAAAACTGTATGCAGTATTCCAGGTGCGGTCTCACCAATACCTTGTACAACTGAAGCAATACCTCCCTATTTTTATATTCTATCCCCCTAGCAATGAAAGCCAACATTCCATTTGCCTTCTTAATCACTTGCTGCACCTGCATACTAACCTTTTGAGTTTCGTGCACCAGGACCCCCCAGATCCCTTTGCACTTCAGTACTCTCCAGTTTCTTGCCATTAAGATAATAAATTGCTCTAGGATTTTTCCTGCCAAAGTGCATCACCTCACACTTTCCAGTGTTGTATTCCATCTGCCAAATCTCTGCCCACTTACTTAGCCTGTCTATGTCCCCTTGCAGGTTTTTTATGTCCTCCTCACTCACTACTTTCCCTCCCATCTTTGTATCATCTGCAAATTTTGATATGTTACACTTGGTCCCTTCCTCCAAATCGTTAATATAGATTGTGAAGAGTTGGGGACCCAGCACTGACCCCTGTGGAACACCACTAGTTACTGATTGCCAGTCTGAGAATGAACCATTTATCCCAACTCTTTGCTTTCTGTTAGATAGCCAATCCTCTATCCATGCCAGAATATTACCCCCAATCCCGTGATTTTTTACCTTAAGCAATAATCTTTTGTGTGGCACCTTGTCAAATGCCTTTTGGAAGTCTAAATACACTACGTCCACTGGTTCCCCTTTATCCACTCTATATGTTACTTCCTCAAAGAACTCCAGCAAATTTGTCAAACATGACTTCCCCTTCAATTAGGCCCCTAGAGCCTGCTCTGCCATTCAATAAGATCATAGCTCATCTTCGATCTCAACTCCACTTTCCTGCCCGATCCCCATATCCCTTGATTGCCCGAGATTCCAAAAATCTATCTATCTCAGCCTTGAATATGCTCAACGACTCAGCATCCACAGCCCTTTGGGGTAGAGAATTCCAAAGATTCACGACCCTCTGAGTGAAGAAATTCTTTCTCATCTCAGTCTTAAATCGCCGACCCCTTATCCTGTGACTATGCCCCCTAGTTCTAGTCTCTCCAGCCAGGGGAAACAATCTCTCAGCATCTACCCTGTCAATCCCCCTCAGAATCTTATATGTTTCAATGAGATCACCTCTCATTCTTCTAAACTCCAGAGAGTATTGGCCCAATCTACTCAATCTCTCCTCATAGGACAACCCTCTCATTCCCAGGGATCAATCTAGTGAACCTTTGTTTCACTGCTTCTAAGGCAAGTATATTCTTCCTCAGATAAGGAGACCAAAACTGTGCAGAGTATGTGGTCTCACCAAAGCCCTGTACAATTGTAGCAAGAATGGGTTTACTAGCTCATTGGTAGGCTCTTCTTATTTTGACACATAAAAATGCTTGTTTGATATACAACCCAACTTAATTTAAAATCAAATAATCTGATAATTCATTCTTTTAGTACTAAATTTTCACTTTGCTGTATTTATATTGCTTAATTCAAATTATTGGATTTTTTTTTAGCACAACAAATGACTTTTAATTATTAGGAATAGTCTGTAGTCATGAATAGCAGTGTATACAGGCAAAACTTTAAACAATTGTCAGACCAAGCTTCCCCATGACTAAGATGGCTCTTCTGCCGAGTGTGGTACCTCGGCCACACAGAATAGAAGGTCCCATGTTTGGTCTGTGCTGAGTTAGCTAATGTTAGCCCGTATGATTGCAGGGGCACTACAATTGGCTCAATGTCCTTTGGTACTGAAGGGCTACCAGCACCAGTAGAATGCTACCCCAAAAAGAGTCAATACCTTTCGAGTGGAGAGAGATGAGAAGAGAAAGTAGAAGAAAAATTGAGCAGTCCGTAGAAAATGGATTCCCCAGAGCTGCCAGCAGTCTATGGGTTACATTTTCAAACTTTTTTGAAGTAATTAGCAATGGCCCTTTAATTATGGCTGTTTGGGAGTTGCTCTTCAATTCTGTATATGTTGTTTTCTTCACATTTCTGTGTTCTGTACATTACAGGTTAGGGATGTGATGAGCATTAAGTCCAGTATGGTCAGGAATGTGGTTGTTGATAGACAGCTTGCTACCAGCGCTCATGATGTGTCCAGGTCCCTGGAGATACTGAATCACTGTTATTAATGTAAACACAGAACGTTGTGTGGGACCCACCAAAAATCTGCAGTTGTGTTTGCAAAGGAATATTTTTCTTTCACAGTGACTATTCTAGGATGCAACATTATGTTTTTCATAGTGGATAATGATGGTACTTTCTGTTGCTTTTTTTAAACTACTCTTCATGTGAGTTTTTGTGCTCATCAAGGTGAGGGATGTTAGTGCTGGAGAATGGGATTTTCTCCCATTTTAGGTAAGCAGTATCGGTATCGAATACCTAAGTCAGGTATAGCACAGCCACTTGCAGCGTGAAACACCCTCTACTCTGCCGTAACAAAGTTGTATTATTCTAATCTCAGGAGACCACCCTCTACTAGTCCAATGTGACCACGTTGCATTTCTTATTCCAAACATCCCTGTGACACCTCAGTGAAATTACCAGTTTAGTGCAAAAAGAGCTTTATTTACCTGTGAGGCCATGCCCACAAAGAACTGGGTTGAATCAGCCCAAACTTATTTCAAATTGTACTCTTAATTTTGCATTTATGCACTCCTGGCATGGAGCTTTACCTGTTGGGAGTTCATATCACAAATTCCCCCAGACACAGCCCATGATTATCTGTCCATCGGCATCATGGCCAAGCCGCAATGTTCTCTTACCCAAAGTTCACACACGCATTGCCGGCTGATTGGTGTTCAGGAGCGGAAATAGGTTGATTATTTTCCTCCTCCCCAGTCGACAGGTGTTGAAGCCAAAAGTATTGCCCTAACTTTTACCCTGCTGAGATCAACTAACTTAGCACAGAACAGCTAATTGAACCTGGCAGCTTTTTAATTGATAAGAAAAAAAGATAAATTGTCAAAAAACAAGGAATAAAAATTAAACTTATATGTATTTGGACTTTCAGAAGGCTTTCGATAAGGTCCCGCATAAGAGATTAGCGTGTAAAGTTAAGGCACATGGGATGGGGGTAAGGTATTGACTTGGATAGAGAACTGGTTGGCAGACAGAAAGCAAAGAGTTGGAATAAACGGGTCTTTTTCCGAGTGGCAGGCAGTGACTAGTGGGGTACCGCAGGGATCGGTCCTAGGACCCCAGCTATTCACAATATATATTAATGATCTAGACGAGGGAATTGAATGTAATATCTCCAAGCTTGCAGACGACACAAAGCTGGGTGGGAGTGTGTGCCGTGAGGAGGATGCCGAGAAACTCCAGTATGATTTGGACAGGTTGGGTGATTGGGCAGAAGCATGGCAGATGCAATATAATGTGGATAAATGCGAGGTTATCCACTTTGGTGTCAAAAACAGAAAGGCAGATTATTATCTGAACGGCAATAGATTGGGAAAAGGGGAAGTGCAACGAGACCAGGGTGTCCTTGTGCACCAGTCGCTGAAGGCAAGCATGCAGGTGCAGCAGGCGGTTAAGAAGGCAAATGGTATGCTGGCCTTCGTAGCGAAAGGGTTCGAGTACAGGAACAAGGATGTCTTGCTGCAGTTGTACAGGGCCTTGGTGAGACCACATCTTGAGTATTGTGTGCAGTTTTGGTCACCTTATCTGAGGAAGGATGTTCTTGCCATGGAGGGAGTGCAGCAAAGATTCACCAGGCTGATACCTGGGATGGCAGGAATGACGTATGAGGAGAGATTGGGTCGATTGGGCTTATACTCGCTGGAGTTTAGAAGAATGAGAGGGGATCTCATTGAAACTTATAAAATTCTAACAGGACTAGACAGACTAGATGCAGGAAGGATGTTCCCGATGGTCGGAGAGTCCAGAACCAGGGGTCACAGTCTAAGGATAAGGGATAAGCCATTTAGGACTGAGATGAGGAGGAATTTCTTCACCCAGAGAGTGGTGAACCTGTGGAATTCGCTACCACAGAAGGCAGTAGAGGCCAATTCATTAAATATATTCAAGAAGGAGTTAGATATATTTCTTAAAGCTAAAGGGATCAAGGGATATGGGGAGAAGGCAGGGACAGGGTACTGAGTTTGGATGATCAGCCATGATCTCATTGAATGGCGGAGCAGGCTCGAGGGGCTGAATGGCCTACTCCTGCTCCTATCTTCTATGTTTCTATGTAAAACATATTCAGGACAACAAGGAAAGGCAAAATGCATAAGAAGGGAATGAAGGTCATGAAAGGGGGGAAGGATTTCAGTTGGTAGTACTTTTGTCCCTGGATTTGAAAGTTCTGAGTTCAAGCTCCACCACAGGACTTGAGCACATAATCTAGGCTAACACTTCAGTGAAGTACTGAGGAATTGCTGCATTGTTGGAGCTGCTGCCTTTTAGATGATATGTTAAACTGAGCCCCTGTCTGCCCATTTAGGTAAGGTGCCAACCTGGGAAAGCTGCAACACAGGACTGCATGCATGCTAAACAGCGAAAACAGCATGCTATAGACAGAGCTAAGCGATCCCACAATCAACGGATCAGATCAAAGCTCTGCAGTCCTGCCACATCCAGTCGTGAATGGTGGTGGACAATTAAACAACTAACAGGAGGAGGAGGCTCCATGAATATACCCATCCTCAATGATGGTGGAGCCCGGCACACGAGTGCAAAAGACAAGACTGAAGAGTTTGTAACCATCTTCAGCCAGAAGTGCCGAGTGGATGATCCATATCGGCCTCCTCCTGATGTCCCCACTATCAAGAAGCCAGTCTTCAGCCAATTCGATTCACTCCACTTGATATCAAGAAACGGCTGAGCGCACTGGATATAGCAAAGGCTGTGGGCCCTGACAAAATGTTGTGCTGAAGACTTGCGCTCTAGAACTAGCCGCGCCTCTAGCCAAGCTGTTCCAGTACAGCTACAACACGACATCTACCCGACAATGTGGACAACTGCCCAGGTATGTCCTGTCCATAAAAAGCAGGACAAATCCAATCCGGCCAATTACCACCTCATCAGTCTACTCTCAATCATTCGCAAAGTAATAGAAGGTGTCGTCGACAGTGCTATCAAGCGGCACTTACTTACCAATAACCTGCTCACCGATGCTCAGTTTGGGCTCCGCCAGGACCACTCGGCTCCAGACCTCATTTCAGTCTTGGTCCAAGCATGGACAAAAGAGCTGAATTCCAGAGGTGAGGTGAGAGTGACTGCCCTTGACATCAAGGCAGCATTTGACCGAGTGTAGCATCAAGGAGCCCTCGTAAAATTGAAGTCAATGGAAAACTCTCCACTGGCTGGAGTCATACCTAGCACAAAGGAAGATGGTTGTGGTTGTTGGAGGTCAATCATTTCAGCCCCAGGACATCGCTGCAGGAGTTCCTCAGGGCAGTGTCCTAGGCCCAACCATCTTCAGCTGCTTCAGCAATGACCTGCCCTCCATCATAAGGTCAGAAGTGGGGATGTTCACTGATGATTGCACAGTGTTCAGTGCCATTCACAACTCCCCAGATAATGAAGCAGTCCATGCCCGCATGCAGCAAAACGTGGACAACATTCAGGCTTGGGCTGATAAGTGGCAAGTAACATTCGTGCCACACAAGTGTCAGGCAGGGACTATCTCCAACTAGAGAGAGTCTAACCACCACCCCTTGACATTCAATGGCATTACCATTGCAAAATTCCCCCACCATCAGCATCCTGAGAGTCACCATTGACCAGAAACTTAACTGGACTAGCCACATAAATACTGTGACTACATCTTCTCTCTCTCTTTATTATTCTTTTAGTCATCCCTTGCTGGTTTTTAAAAATTTCCCAATCCTCTGGTCTCCCACCAATCTTGGCAACATCGTATGCCTTCGTTTTCAATTTGATACCATCCTTTACTTCCTTAGTTAGCCATGGATGGTGCTCCCTTCTCTTAAAATCTTTCTTTCTCACTGGAATATATTTTTGTTGAGAGTTATGAAATATCTCCTTAAATGTCTGCCACTGCATTTCAACTGTCTTACCCTTTAATTTATTTTTCCAGTCCACTTTAGCCAGTTCTGCCCTCATGCCATTGTAATTGCCTTTGTTTAAGATCAGGACACTGGTTTGAGATACAACTTTCTCACCCTTCAACTGAATTTGAAATTCAACCATGCTATGATCACTCTTTCCTAGAGGATCCTTTACTATGAGATCATTTATTAATTCTGTCTCAGTACACAGTACCAGATCCAAGATAGCCTGCTCCCTGGTTGGTTCCATTACATACTGTTCTAGGAAACCATCCCGGATGCTCTCTATGAACTCCTCCTCAAGGCTACCATGGCCAATTTGATTTGTCCAATCAATATGGAGATTAAAATCACCCATGATTATTACCGCACCTTTTTTACAGGCCTCCATTATTTGTTGATTTATACTCTGTCCAACAGCATTGCTACTGTTCGGGGGCCTGTAGACTACGCCCACCAGAGACTTTTTCCCTTTATTATTTTTTATCTCCACCCAAACCGATTCTACATCTCGATCTTCTGAACCAATATCACTTCTCACCACTGCACTGATCCCATCCTTTACCAACAAAGCCACCCCACCTCCCTTTCCTTTCTGTCTATCCTTCCGAATTATCATATACCCTGGAATATTCAGTTCCCAGCCCTGATCACCTTGCAACCACGTCTCTGTAATGGCGATCAGATCATACCCATTTGTATCTATTTGTGCCGTCAACTCATCTATCGTGTTACGAATGCTGCGAGCATTCAGATATAGAGCTTTTAACTTTATCGTTTTACCATTTCTCCTTGTTTTGGCCCCATTTTCTGTTGCACTCTTATTTTTAAACATTCTGTCCTTTCCTGTCACACTCTGGTTATTATTTCCCCCATCTCTATCCTGCTCTATTGCTTTCTCATTTCTCGTTGACTTTTTAAATTCCCGCACACCTGGATCCTCCCCCCCACTATTTAGTTTAAAGCCCTCGCTATTCAAGAAAGGAGGAAGAGCAAAAACAAGGAACTACAGGCCAGTTAGCCTGACATCAGTCGTCGGGAAAATGCTGGAATCCCATTATTAAGGAAGTTGTAACAGGGGACTTAGAAAATCATAATAGGATTAGGCAGAGTCAACATGGTTTTATGAAAGGGAAATTGTGTTTGACAAATCTATTAGAGTATTTTGAGGATATAACTAGCAGGGTAGATAAAGGGGAACCAGTAGATGTAGCATATTTGGATTTCCAAAAGGCATTCAATAAGATGCCACACGAAAGGTTGTTGCACAAGATAAGGGCTCATGGGTTTGGGGGTAATATATTAGCATGGATAGAGGATTGGTTAAAGGACAGAAAACAGAGAGTAGGGATAAACGGGTCATTTTCAGGTTGGCAGGCTAGTTACTAGTGGGGTACCGCAAGGATCAGTGCTGGGGCTTCAGCTATTTATAATCTATATTAATGATTTAGATGAAGGGACCGAGTGTAATGTATCCAAGTTTGCTGACAATACAAAGCTAGGTGGGAAAGTAAGCTGTGAGGAGGACACAAAGAGCCTACAAAGGGATATAGACAGGTTAAGTGAGTGGGCAATAAGGTGGCAGATGGAGTATAATATGGGGAAATGTGAGGTTATTCACTTTGGCAGGAAGAATAGAAAAACAGAATATTTTTTAAATGGTGAGCACTATTAAATTTTGGTGTTCAGAAGGATTTGGGTGTCCTAGTACATGAAACACAGAAAGTTAACATGCAGGTATAGCAAGCAATTAGAAAGGCAAATGGTATGTTGGCCTTTATTGAAAGGGGGTTGGAGGGCAAGAGTAAGGAAATCTTGCTGCAATTGTACAGGGCTTTAGTGAGACCACACCTGGAGTACCATCCACAATCTCCCCCCGACCCCCCATCCACAATCTCCCCCCGACCCCCCATCCACAATCTCCCCCCGACCCCCCATCCACAATCTCCCCCCCGACCCTCCATCCTCAATCTCCCCCCGACCCCCCATCCACAATCCCCCCCCCCGACCCCCCCATCCACAATCCCCCCCCCGACCCTCCATCCACAATCCCCCCCCCCGACCCCCCATCCACAATCCCCCCCCGACCCTCCATCCACAATCCCCCCCCCGACCCTCCATCCACAATCCCCCCCCGACCCTCCATCCACAATCCCCCCCCGACCCTCCATCCCCACAATCCCCCCCCCGACCCTCCATCCACAATCCCCCCCCCGACCCTCCATCCACAATCCCCCCCCGACCCTCCATCCACAATCCCCCCCCGACCCTCCATCCACAATCCCCCCCCCCGACCCTCCATCCCATCCCCCCCCGACCCTCCATCCACAATCCCCCCCCGACCCTCCATCCACAATCCCCCCCCCGACCCTCCATCCACAATCCCCCCCCCGACCCTCCATCCCACAATCCCCCCCTCACGGACCCCTCCATCCACATCCCCCCCCCCTGACCCTCCATCCACAATCTCCCCCCCCCGACCCCTCCATCCACAATCCCCCCCCCCCCTGACCCTCCATCCACAATCTCCCCCCCCGACCCTCATCCACAATCCCCCCCACCTGACCCTCCATCCACAATCCCCCCCCCCGACCATCCATCCACAATCCCCCCCCGACCCCCAATCCACAATCCCCCCCCTCCTGACCCTCCTCCACAATCCCCCCCCCACCCCTCATCCACGATCTCTCCCCCCCCACCCTCCATCCACAATACCCCCCCCCACCCTCCATCCCCCCCCCCCGACCCTCCATCCACAATCTCCCCCCCCGACCCTCCATCCACAATCTCCCCCCCCCGACCCTCCATCCACAATCTCCCCCCCCCACGATCTCTCCCCCCCCCCCCCCCCCGACCCTCCATCCACGATCTCCCCCCGACCTTCCTATTAAATTTGTCAGGACCGCCGGGTTACCCGCATTTCCGGGTTTCCAGGCCGCTCCGACCCCCACCCCCCCGTAAATATTGGGGCTGGAGCCTTCAAACGATGCAATGCTTGCAATGTGTGAAACGTCCAGTAGAGGGAGCTACTACATTGAGTCAGTAACTGATTGTAACAGAGCCATTTGCAGGAATTTCTTTTAGGATTTTCTTTACGAAACAGAGCATCTCTATCTCTTTGTATTTGTTACCCGCCTAGTTTTCAGGTTGACTTTGTCCCTCCCTACCCTAGATGAGATCAGCTAATTTAGCACAGGCCAGGTAATTGAACCTGGGATCTTTCTAATCTGGCTGCCTGAGCACTGTGCTACACTGGACGATGCATTAACCCACTAAGGCAAGAACATTTCACAATGCCTGATTGAAAAGAAAGAACGGGAACAGCAAAGCAAACTTCAGTTCATAAGAACTTAAGAATATAAGAAATAGGAGCAGGAGTAGGCCATTCAGCCCTTCGAGCCTGCTCCGCCATTCAATAAGATCATGGCTGATCTTCTACCTCAACTCCACCTTCCTGCACTATCCCCATATTCCTTTATTCCTTAATATCGAAAAAATCTATTGATCTCTGTCTTGAATATATCAACGACTGAGCATCAACAGCCCTCTGGGGTAAAGAATTCGAAAGATTCACAACCCTTTGAGTGAAGAAATTTCTCCTCATTTCAGTCCTAAATGGCCGACCCCATATTCTGGGACTGTGAGCCCTGGTTCTAGCCAGGGGAAACATCCTCCCAGCATCTACAGCGCCCCGAAAAAATTGGCGCCTCCGCGGCCGAAATTCATTGGTAGCGCCCCAAGAGGGAAGCGGTGCGCTACTGGAAGTGCCCTGCCTCCCTCTTGGGGCGCGTGGCGATGCGGTACGTCGCGCTGCGGTACTGCAGGCTTTCCTCCCCTTCTTAAAGGGGAGGGGCCTTGTGCAGCGCGACCCGGGGCCCAGCTGGGCCATCAGGGATCGGAGTGCCAACAAAAGAGCCCGGCACTCAAGAGACGTGCCAGGTTCACGGAGCACAGCCGGCACTCCGTGGGGCGGGGGGGCTGCAGAGGAGGCCGGGGACGGCAATAGGGGCAGGTGTGGCAGGCGGCCAGCAACAAAAATGGCCGCCCTGCATCTCCACTTTAATTTACGCTGCCCCGGCCGCAGGTAGGCCCCCTTGACCCCGTCGGACATAGCGTCCGGCGGTAAGTCAGGGGGCGCTACTGAAGATCGCGACCGGGGTGCCTCGCACGACGATGATGTCATTGCCGGTGGCGCAGCACCGCTGGGCGCTAATGGTTACCGCTGCTGCTAACCTCCCGCTGAAATTTGCGGGAGGCATTGGCGGCGCTGCGCCCAGGCGCTAGTTAGGGCGCTAACGGGAGGCGCAAAGCAACCAAATTTTTCTCCCTATATGTTTCAATAAGATCACCTCTCATTCTTCTAAACTCCCTTGGGGGAGTGTTTGCTAGTGCTGTTGCGGCGGGTTTAAACTAAAATGGCAGGGGGTAGGGAACCTGTGCAGGGAGACAGAGGAAAGGGAAGCAAGGATAGAAGCAAAAGACAGGAAGGAGAAAAGCAAAAGTGGAAGGCAGAGAAATCAAGGGTGTAAATCAAACAGGGCCACAGTAAATAATAATTCTAAAAGGAATAAGAGTGTTAAAAAATCAAGCCTGAAGGCTTTGGGGGAAAAATTCAGTTGGTTGCGCCTCCCGTTAGCGCCTTAAGAGGGCGCTAATGGGGCGCAAAGCCGCTAACGCCCGGGTGCAGCGATGTTTGCGCCGCTCGGGAACTTAACTAGACATTGTGCGGCGGCGCTAAACTTTACCGCTGCGACCACCTGCGCGCACAGATTGTGACGTCATTCCATGGTGCAACGCCCTTGTGGCGCCCCGGAGCGGAAATTGAGTGGCGCCCCCTGCCTTACCGCCTGGCGCATCCAACGACCAGAAGACTGGAACGCTATCAATCGCTGTGGGGCTGGGGGGGGGGGGCGCTATTTAAAGGGGGCCTCTTCCTGTCTTTTATTGTTGGTGGCATTTTTGAACTACGCATTCTGAGAGAGAGAGGGAGAGACTTCTGGAGAGATTCAACGTTGTGTGAAGGAGTTTTGGGTACTGAGCAGCACTTTGCGGGTTCATTTTGATTTGCCATTCCTTGTATCGGTTTAGCAGAGACTGTGGGAGCTGCACTCTGAGCTCTTTGCCTGGTACTCTCCATTGTTCTTTCCAGCACATTTGATGTGCCAGTCTCTCCAGGCCGAGATTCAAGGCTGCAATGAACAGGATGTGGATGGAAAGCAAGATTAACCATCCCCTTTAAGAACTGGCCCGTGCCATTGTGTGTGTGTTCCATTGCTGACTGACATTACATGAGCTTCGCCAGCGCTCTGAGTTAGCGCCTCACTCCTTGGCCTTTGCGCCTTAAGACAGGTGTGCAGCGCCTGATTTAGCGCTCCACTCACCTCCCGGGGCGGTAAAAGTGAAGTTTCCAGTCAGTGCCGATAATTAGCGCCAGGTGCTAATATTTGCGTCCAGACGATATTTGCGCCCCAAATGGGGCGCGACCTAATTTTTACCCCTTTGTGTCTTAATGCGAGGAGCATTCGTAATAAGGTGGATGAATTAGCTGCGCAAATAGATGTAAACGGATATGATATAATTGGGATTACGGAGACATGGCTCCAGGGTGACCAAGTCTGGGAATTCAACATCCAGGGGTATTCAATATTCAGGAAGGACAGGAAAAAAGGAAAAGGAGGTGGGGTAGTATTGCTGGTTAAAGAGGAGATTAACACAATAGTAAGGAAGGATATCAGCTCTGATGATGTGGAATCTGTATGGGCAGAGCTGAGAAATACCAAGGGGCAGAAAACGTTAGTGGGAGTTGTATACCGACCCTCAAACAGTAATGCTGAGGTTGGGGATGGCATTAAACAGGAAATTAGAGACGCGTGCAATAAGGGCACAGCAGTTATCATGGGTGACTTTAATATACATATAGATTGGGCTAACCAAATTAGTAACAATACTGTGGAGGAGGAATTCCTAGAGTGTATACGGTATGGTTTCCTGGACCAATATGTCGAGGAACCAACTAGAGATCAGGCCATCTTAGACTGGGTATTATGTAATGAGAAAGGATTAATTAGCAATCTTGTTGTGCGAGGCCCCTTGGGGAGGAGCGATCATAATATGATAGAATTCTTCATTAAAATGGAGAGTGAAGTAGTTGACTCAGAGACTAGGGTCCTGAATTTAAATAAAGGAAACTACGATGGTATGAGGCACGAGTTGGCTAGGATGGATTGGGGAACGTTACTTAAAGGGTTGACAGTGGCTAGGCAATGGCAAACATTTAAAGATCGCATGGATGAACTACAGAATTTGTTCATCCCTGTTTGGCATAAAAATAAAACAAAAAAGGTGACTCAACCGTGGCTAACAAGGGAAATTAGGGATAGCATAAGATCCAAGGAGAGGACATATAATTTGGCCAGACAAAGCAGCAAACTTGAGGATTGGGAGCAGTTTAGGATTCAGCAAAGGAGGACAAAGGGATTAATTAAGAGGGGGGAAAACAGATTATGAGAGTAAGCTTGCAGGGAACATAAAAACTGACTGTAAAAGCTTCTATAGATATGTGAAGAGAAAAAGATTGGTGAAGTCAAGCGTAGGTCCCTTGCAGTCAGAATCAGGGGAATTTATAATGGGGAACAAAGAAATGGCAGACCAATTAAATATATACTTTGGTTCTGTCTTCACAAAGGAGGACACAAATAACCTCCCAGAGATGTCGGGGAACATAGGGTCTAATGAGAGGGAGGAATTGAATGAAATCAGTATTTGTAGGGAAATGGTGTTAGGGAAATTGACGGGATTGAAGGCCGATAAATCCCCAGGGCCTGATAATCTACATCCTAGGGTACTTAAGGAAGTAGCCCTAGAAATAGTAGATGCATTGCTGGTCATCTTCCAAAATTCTATAGACTCTGGAACAGTTCCCATGGATTGGAGGATAGCTAATGTAACCCCACTATTTAAAAAAGGTGGTAGAGAGAAAACGGGGAATTATAGACCGGTAAGTCTGACATCGGTAGTGGGGAAAATGCTAGAGTCCATTATAGAAGATGTAATAGCAGAGCACGTGGAAAACAGTGACAGGATCGGACAAAGTCAACATGGATTTACAAAAGGTAAATCATGCTTGACTAATCTACTGGAATTTTTTGAGGATGTAACTGGTAGAATAGATAAGGGAGAACCAGTGGATGTGGTGTATTTGGACTTTCAGAAGGCTTTCGATAAGGTCCCGCATAAGAGATTAGCGTGCAAAGTTAAAGCACACGGGATTGGGGGTAAGGTACTGTCTTGGAAAGAGAACTGGTTGGCAGACAGGAAGCAAAGAGTTGGAATAAACGGGTCTTTTTCCGAGTGGCAGGCAGTGACTAGTGGGGTACCGCAGGGATCGGTGCTAGGACCCCAGTTATTCACAGTATATATTAATGATCTAGACGAGGGAGCTTGAATGTAATATCTCCAAGTTTGCAGACGACACAAAGCTGGGTGGGCGTGTGTGCTGTGAGGAGGATGCAGAGAAACTCCAGTATGATTTGGACAGGTTGGGTGATTGGGCAGATGCATGGCAAATGCAGTATAATGTGGATAAATGCGAGGTTATCCACTTCGGTGGCAAAAACAGGAAGACAGATTATTATCTGAACGGCAATAGATTGGGAAAAGGGGAAGTGCAACGAGACCTGGGTGTCCTTGTGCACCAGTTGCTGAAGGTAAGCATGCAGGTGCAGCAGGCAGTTAAGAAGGCAAATGGTATGTTGGCCTTCATAGCGAGAGGATTCGAGTACAGGAGCAAGGATGTCTTGCTGCAGTTGTACAGGGCCTTGGTGAGACCACACCTTGAGTATTGTGTGCAGTTTTGGTCACCTTATCTGAGGAAGGATGTTCTTGCCATGGAGAGAGTGCAGCGAAGATTCACCAGACTGATACCTGGGATGGCAGGAATGACGTATGAGGAGAGATTGGGTCGATTAGGCTTATATTTGCTAGAGTTTAGAAGAATGAGAGGGGATCTCAGTGAAACTTATAAAATTCTAACAGGACTAGACAGACTAGATGCAGGAAGGATGTTCCCGATGGTCGGAGAGTCCAGAACCAGGGGTCACAGTCTAAGGATAAGAGGTAAGCCATTTAGGACTGAGATGAGGAGGAATTTCTTCACCCAGAGAGTGGTGAACCTGTGGAATTCTCTACCACAGAAGGCAGTTGAGGCCAATTCATTAAATATATTCAAGAAGGAGTTAGATATATTTCTTAAGGCTAAAGGGATCAAGGGATATGGGGAGAAAGCAGGGACAGGGTACTGAATTTGGATGATCAGCTATGATCTCATTAAATGGCAGAACAGGCTCGAGGGGCCGAATGGCCTACTCCTGCTCCTATCTTCTATGTTTCTATATGTTTCTATGAATATAGGCCTAGTCTCCTCACTGTCTCCTCATAGGACAATTCCCCCATCCCAGGAATCAGTCTGGTGAACCTTCATTGCACTCCCTCTAAGGCAAGTATATCCAAACTGTACACAGTACTCCATGTGTAGTCTCACCAAGGCCCTATATAATTGTAGTAAGACTTCTTTACTCTTATACTCCAAACCCTTTGTAATAAAAGCTAACATACCATTTGCTTTCCTAATTGCTGTACCTGCATGTTAACTTTCAGTGATTCGTGTACAAGGACATCCAGATCCCTATGATTACCAACATTTCCAAAACTCTCACCATTTAAAAAATATTCTGCTTTTCTATTTTTCCTACCAAAGTGAATAACATCATACTTCTCCACATTATATTCCATCTGCCATGTTCTTGCCCACTTACTTAACCTGTCTATATCCCTTTGCAGTTTCTTTGCATCCTCCTCATAGCTTACTTTCCCACCTAGCTTTCTATCATCAATAACATTACACTCGGTCTCCTCATCTAAGTCATTGATATAGATTGTAAATAGCTGAGGCCCAAGCACTAATCCTTGCGGCACCCCACTAGTTACAGCCTGCCAACCCCAAAATACCTATAGATGCTTTTACAGTCTGTTTTTATGTCTCTTGCTAGTTTACTCTCATATTCTCTTTTCTCTTTCCTCGGTCATCCTTTGCTGGTTTCTAAAACTTTCCCAATCCTCAGGCTTACTACGTTTCTTGGCAACATTATAAGCCTCTTCCTTTAATCTAATACTATCGTTAACTTCTTTTGTTGGCCACGGTTGGACCACTTTCCCCAGGGACTTTTTGGGGGAGAAATTCAGTAGGTTAGCACCTCCCATTAGCGCCTGGAGGAGGCAGTAACAGGGTGCGGCGAATCCAGCGGCGCACGCTAAATTCAGTCGTCCTTTAGCGCCGCCGCTAACTGTTAGTGCCTGGGCCTTTAGAACCAGGCAGATTGTGACGTCAGTGAGTGTACAACGTTCAGTTAGCTCAATCTGCCAAATTGAGTATCGCCCCCTGCCTTAGCACCTCGCCCTGACATTGGCAGGAAGAGGAGGCGTGAGGCAGGCAGAAGGTGTCTCCAGGGGCGCTATTTAAAGGGATCAGTCGCAGCTGTCAGGTTAGTGCTGTTTCACTGCTTCCTTGTTAGTTTGAAATTGTGCAACAGTTTAATTGAGTCTTTTAAAGGTTTATTACTTTCGGGAGTGTTCTAGCTGATAAAAAATAGTGACATTTATTCTGAAAAGATATCAAAGTGCTACACTTGGTCACAATAATGGGGGCTGTACTGGCAGTCGGCCTCGCCCTCCAGGATCTACGGTGGAGGGAGCAGAGGCAGCGAGAAAGACTGGAACATGTGGCCAGAGGGAGGAGGAGGGCCATGAGGACTCTCAACAGGAGGTCTTACCCTCCGAGGGTATTCCGACAGCAGATCTCCTACCTCCAATTAAATGAGGAGCAGTGTATTAGGAGGCTCTGCTTCAGCAAGGAGCTGGTCACAGAACTCTGCCACCTCCTGCAACCAGACCTCGAGCCTCAGATCAGGGCAACCACGGCTCTCTCAGTGGCAGTCAAGGTCATTGTCGCCCTCAACTTCTTCGCCAGCGGTTCCTTCCAGTCTGCAACAGGAGATATAGCGAACATCTCGCAGTTTGCCATCCATCGCTGCATCACAGAGGCTCTCTACAGTAGGAGAAGGGATTACATTTCCTTCCCCATCACCAGAGAGAAGCAGGACGAGTGTGCATGTGGCTTTGCCAGGATACGGGCTTCCCAATGGTGCAGGGCCGCCATTGACTGCACCCACGTGACTTTGCGGGCACCGCATAACAATCCTGAGATCTTCCATAACCGCAAAGGCAACCACTCACTTAATGTGCAGTTAGTGTGCGACCACACACAGCGAATCCTCAGTGTGAATGCCCGCTATCCTAGCAGCAGCCACAATGCCTTCATCCTCTGCCAGACCGGTGTGCCAGCACGCTTCCAGTCATCACATGAAGCTCGCAGGCTGGCTGGTCGGAGACAAGGACTACTCGCTCTCCACTTGGCTCATGACTCCCCTTTGCAACCCCAGCACTCCTGCTCAGCACTCATATAATGAGAGCCATGCTGTCACCAGGAACATCATCGGGCAGACCATCGGCATGATCAAGCAACGGTTCCGCTGCCTTGACCGCTCGGGAGGAGCCCTCCAGTACTCGCTGGAGCGGGTGTCCCATTTCCTGGTGGTCTGCTGCAAGCTCCTCAACTTGGCCATCATGAGGGCCTAGCCCTTGCCACCAAGGATTGCAGGACCACCTCAGGAGGAGGGAGAGGAGGAGACGAGGATGAAGACGAGGAGGAGGAGGAACAGGAGCGAGGGAGGAGGCAGCCACTCAATCGGCCTTCTGGACCGCCTCATCAGACTGTGGTTCCAATAAATTAAACCCCAGATCCCCGTTGCTCACCACACCCCCATCATGAAATGAGAGATACCACAAAATCATCCAAAGTCAATTAATAAATTTATCAATAATCGCTCAAAACATATTTACAACAACAATATTAACTATTCACCCTTGTGCAATCCCTTAGTGCCCCTCGTTACTGTGCCTTTGCCTACTCTAGTGCTCCTGCGAAGTGTTGACCCAATGGCTGCAGTACGGCGGGTGGAAGGCTGCTGAGTGTCCGTGCAGGAGACTCCAGATGGCCTTGCAGGACGCCCTTGACCAGCTCTGCAGGGGGTGGTGTTTTGTGTCAGCTTCACCTCTGACTTCTGAGCGGTTCGAATCGCTCGCACTCCCTCGGTTCCAGACCCTGGACTTATTTGGGGGTTGTGATAAAAGGTGCAGCAGACAACTGAGTTTGATGAAAGAACTTTGATCTTTATTCAAGAAAAGTAAAACACAACACAAAGGGGTAAAAATTCAGTTGGTTGCGCCTCCCGTTAGCGCCTTAAGAGGGCGCTAATGGGGTGCAAAGCCGCTAACGCCCGGACGCAGCGATGTTTGCGCCGCTCGGGAACTTAACTTGACATTGTGCGGCGGCGCTAAAACTTACCGCTGCAACCACCTGCGCGCGCAGATTGTGACGTCATTCCATGGTGCAACGCCCTTGTGGCGCCCCGGAGCGGAAATTGAGTGGCGCCCCCTGCCTTACCGCCTGACGCTAGCAACGACCAGAAGACTGGAACGCTATCAATCGCTGTGGGGCTGGGGGGGGGCGCTATTTAAAGGGGGCCTCTTCCTGTCTTTTATTGTTGGTGGCATTTTTGAACTACGCATTCTGAGAGAGAGAGGGAGAGACTTCTGGAGAGATTCAACGTTGTGTGAAGGAGTTTTGGGTACTGAGCAGCACTTTGCAGGTTCATTTTGATTTGCCATTCCTTGTATCGATTTAGCAGAGACTGTGGGAGCTGCACTCTGAGCTCTTTGCCTGGTACTCTCCATTGTTCTTTCCAGCACATTTGATGTGCAAGTCTCTCCAGGCCGAGATTCAAGGCTGCAATGAACAGGATGTGGATGGAAAGCAAGATTAACCATCCCCTTTAAGAACTGGCCCGTTCCATTGTGTGTGTGTTCCATTGCTGACTGACATTACATGAGCTTCGCCAGCGCTCTGAGTTAGCGCCTCACTGCTCGGCCTTTGCGCCTTAAGACAGGTGTGCAGCGCCTGCTTTAGCGCTCCACTCACCTCCCGGGGCGGTAAAAGTTAAGTTTCCAGTCAGTGCCGATAATTAGCGCCAGGCGCTAATATTTGCGTCCAGACGATATTTGCGCCCCAAATGGGGTGCGACCTAATTTCTACCCCAAACACTCTTAACACTCTAAAGGTGGGGAACACTTCGGTACAAGCGAGGGAAATAACATTAAAAGAATACTTCACCCCTCCCAATCCCACTTCTCTAGCTAGGTTGGGTTTTGAAGGACCAGGGATAATGCTCACCAATCCTTTGACAGTTGGGCTAAATCGCGGTTTTGGGGTTTGCTGTTTATGGTGGTTAGTGTCTGCTGTACCCCGTACGCGGTAGAGGACTTCACCTGGGTCTCTGGTCAGTCTTCGCGAGTCCGCTGATGCGGTAGGATGTCGTTATGGGTTTATCTGGTGAGTACCCAATTTCTTTAGTTGAGCAGTAGGGCTTAGAGTCTTTGGGGAAAATCTTACCCAGGGGTAAGTCAGGAGTAGTTTGTAGTGTGGAAACTTTGAGATTCTTCGGGTTTTCTTCCCTGGAGTTGGTCTTTGTTGGTCGTGGTGGCCTGCGATTACCCGGTCAGTTGGGGGTAATGCGCGGTTGTTGGTTTCGTGAGGCCTTTGGTTTTTGCGATGGCTTTAGGCCTTGTTTAGTGTGTCGGTCGACCTCGTGGAGCCATCGGTGACTTGTTGCTGCTTGTTGCTCCGGGTGACTGTGTTGGGGCCGTTGTTGGGGGTCCGTCGAGGTGGTGTCTTCGCGAGCTGGACTCAGGTGTGTCTGAGTGGTGAGCGATGCCGACTCGCTTCCAGCTCGGGCCTTCTTCTTCTTGGTCTCTCCTCCTTCTGATGACCACCGGTTGCGACTGACTGCTCGGCCCAACGACTTTTAACTGTGGTGTTTCTCTCTCTTTTCTTCCTTTTGTGTGCTTGGTGGGCCTTCAATTATACAGAATTGAAGTGGCCTTATCTACCCGCCCAATCTACTCGGTTCATTGTCTAGTTTTGGCGGGCTCGTAAATCGGTAACGATTTACTAGCACGGTAACTGAGTTTTAACAGGCCTTCAATCTGACCCATTGAATATGGCCTTATCTACCCGCCAAATCTGTTCAGTTCATTGTCTGAATTTGGCGGGCCTGCTACCAGTAACTGCTCTGTAAGTGTCAAATGGGTTTTGGGATGGTTTGCATCCTGTAGATCTCCTTGGCTGATTGCTGGTGATTGGTTTCATGTTTTGGGTTCCTAGGCTGATCTATAGCCTAGTCCTGGGTGCTCTGTATTATGCATGTTTCCTGATGGGCCCTGTAATCGGTTTGATGGGGCCTGTTGTTTTGGGTGGGACTGTCTTCTCCTAGGGTCTATTGTCAAAATGTTAATGCTTGCTGGGGCTTTGAGTGAGGTCATCCCGGTTCCCCAGACATTGCAATTAACTGCAATACCCAAAACTGCTCTTACAGAGGTTGAACCCACCTCTTGTTCCTTTACAGGCCCAGACATAGTTTTAAAATGCCAAAACTTGGTTTTGGTCTTACAGTCTCTTAGGTTAGGTCCAAATACAATATTATCACTATGAGGTAGTTCCAAAGTCCTTTTTCCTTAGGTTTTGGGGATCTGTAAATTTTGGAAACCTTACACTCTGGGCCTGGAAGGGCCGGCTGTAGACTGCACCACCTCAGCATGGGCGGCAGTAGTCTGGGCTGGCTGGATGACAGGCAGCGACAAGGGCAGGAATGTTGTCATCCTGAGAGAGGACAGCAGGTTCCAGCTCCATTGACCCATGGCCACTCCCCCGGGGCAGCACCTCAGCATCCCTACCAATCTGCTGGAGCACAGATTGCTGGCCTGCTGCGACACCGTGAAAGCCCTCGTGGACTGTGGTCGACCTAACGACGATGGTAGTAGTCAGAGCTACCGCCTGTGCTGCAATGGAAGCTGCGACATTACCCATCACACGCGGCATGAGATCTGGGTCGCCATGGTCTCTCTGGGAGTCGACCATCCTTTGCAGACTGGAAATGATCGGCTCCACGGTGTGCGCAGAACTCTGTGCAATGTTGGAGGCGGACTCCTCCACGCTCCTTACCATTGCCGAGAGGCTCTCGGGCACCCTTGCCATTGCACCTATGATCTCCGTGTGCATACCCATCACCCTTCTTCTAAAGGCCTCCCCATCGAGGTCCTCATCTGAGTCCTGTGCAGCAGAACTTGCACGCGAACTCGCCCTCCAGTGAGCTGGCTCCCAAGCTACCCTTTCTCCCTGGCCTTGCTGCAGCCTGCTCGTCCCCGGTGCATCACCCAGTGCAGACCCCGCTACTATACTACCCTCCAAAGAATACGTAGTGCCAGTATCTGAGCTGGTGCCTGTGGGTGAATCATGCAGTGACGTGGTGTGTTCTTCCTCCTCCTCATCTCCCGCCTCGCTCTGAACGGTGCCCTCAGGGACAGGCTGCTCAGGTGCTTGCTCATTATCTGAAAGCATAAAGGCACAAGAGTCCGGTTAAAGTGAGGAAAGGGGGACAGGAAGGGAGAAAGGCATGCATACAGTATGATTAGCTGGAAAGTGGGAAAGGCTTGTGGGGTGAGGGGGAAGTGGGATGTGAGAAGAAGGAGTAGGGATGAACATACCGTTGTTGTCCCCAAGCGGGTCAACCTCCCGGCTGCCACAGCGCCCACCGCCTGGCGCCTAATGATGCGCAGCACTCACTCCTCCAGGTCAGACCGTGCTTGTGTATCAGGTTGTCCCCCACCTATGCGCTCCTGCTCCCTCCCGTTGTGAGCGACCTTCGCCTGCAAGAGAAAGGAAAGTGTGTGAGTGAGTACGAAGCAATGTGTTTGGGAGATGTGCCTTCCATAGTTGAATAGCAGTCATTGTATGCAAGGTGTGAGATGTGGGTGTGAGTCTTGGTAAGTGGAGATTGTTGCTGGGTGAGTACTGGGGGTGTGGTGCTTTGGGCAGTGTGTGCAGACTGAGGTTGAGATGGTGGTATGTAGGATTTGTTGAAGCATTTATTCACCCTGACCACCCGAGTGAGGTCGTTAAATTTCTTCCTGCACTGTGTGTGGGTCCTGGGGACCACAGTGCTGCCCGAGACCCGCTGGGCCACCTCCCTCCACATAGCGCGGAAGACTTGTGCCGAGTGCCTCCAGCCACTTGCCGGGTACAGCACCGCCCTCCGTCTCTCAACGGCAAGGACCAAGGCCTCCAATGCCTGGTTGCTGAATCACCGAGCTCTCTCTCTGGACCGTGGATCTGCCATCATGCAAGCTTCTTCAGCGGTCCGGTATGCTCTCCTTTCCTTCAGAGTCATCAATGGTGAGAATGAGGTTCTGCAGCATGATTGAACCTCCCCTTTAAGAACTGGAAAGAGCCTGTGTCATTCTTGACTAGCAATTAGACTGCACCTGAAATTACTTCGCGCTCTGAGTGTAGCGCCACTGAGCTAGGTCATTAGTGCTTGATTTAGCGCCCCAGTCCTTTCTTTGAGCGCTACCACTTAACTTAGCATTCAGCGAGATTCATTAGCGCCTGGTGCTAAATCTCCAACTTTTCAAAAGTTACCGCCCATTCCTGGGCTATAATGAATTTCTTCCCTTTATTCCTTAAGGGAATGTATATTTGTTGTGAATTATTAATTAATTCTTTAAATGTTTGCCATTGCTTATCAACCATCATATCTTTTAATCTTGTTTCCCGATGTACGTTAGCCAACTTGCCCCTGATACTTACGTAGTTTGCTTTGTTCAGATTTAAGACCCTAGTTTCAGACTTAACTAAATCACTCTCAAACTCAATATAATTTCTATCATATTATGATCACTCTTCCCCAGAGGCTCCTTTACTTCAAAGTAATTACTTAACCCTTTCTCATTGCACAATACTAGATCCAAAATATCCTGTTCCCCAGTTGGTTCCTTGAAATACTGATCTAGAAAACTATCTTGAATACATTTCATGAACATGATCACATATGTCATGGTCACATCTGTCCCAGTCCTGCTCTCTGTTCAGTTTTGCACTTGAAAAAGATGGCAACTCTACTTTGCATTAGATTGAAAAGTATTCCATACTGAAATATTACATTTTAAAAAGCAGAATATTTGCAGGATTAATCAAAATGATTGGCTAAATTACTATGTTTCTTTCCTCAGTTTTGTCCCCTGCTCTTCAGAAGGTGCTGACTCATATTGGGGTACAGTTCCATGGGCATCCAGAACCCCTCCAATATCTCAACAAAATGGTCATCCTTTATGTTGAAGTGAATGTTGGCAGCCTAATTCACATGTAAGGCATCACAGACAAACACGATCCAGTCGTCACCCAACACACTTTGAGCTAATCACCAGCATTGACCCCTGGATCTGTACCGCAGTTGACTTCCCACCTATAGGAGAGGAAGGAATTCTGCTTATCCAATATCCATACATCTGTGCTTTCAAGAAAAGATTATTAGGTGGTGATCAAGAGTGTGTAATTTGTAAATGCATTTTTCTAAAAAATAAGAAATTCCGAAGCAAGAAAATAACATCAAGCCTGCTCCATCCATATTCCATGTATGATTATTCTATCATGGACTCCACCACCTTATGATCCATTATTCTGTACCTGAAAAAAATTAAACACTGCTCTTAAATATATCTAAACCTTCAATTCTGCCTCAAGAGATAATGGGCCGGATATTCCGATGCCTACGGGTGTGTATGCGCTGTGTACACACCCGTAGGGACATCGGAAATGCCCGTTCCGGCATTTCCGATCTGTCAAGAATGCTCTGGACGCCTGCCCTGGAGAAGGGTCTCTGCGGGCGGATAGTTCCGCTTTCTGCCGAACCTCCACCCACAGAAAACCCTTAGAAATCTTACGTCTGGTAAAAGCAGGTGTAAAGCCTGCTTTTACCAGCATAAGATTTGAAAAAAAGTTAAAAAAAAAAATTCACTCATTTATCATTTAAAAACACTTAAAAAAAAGTAAGTTTATTTTTAGCCCTGTAAAAAACTTTAATTATTTTTTTCAAAAAATTTAATTTTTGTTTAAAATATTTAATTTATTGTAATTTCAACTAATTTTAAAAATGTGATTTTAATTTTTTTAAATTTAAAACCTTGGTTCGTGACTCACTCTCCTCCCTCTCAAACCTAATATCAAATTCAATCATATTATGATCAAGTGTATGAAGGAAGATTCCCTTCTTTGATTGGCTCCCCATGGCCCACGTGATCCCAGGGACGCTTGTGAACCGCCTGCGCCTCTGGGATACGTGGGCCCTGCGCATTTCGAGTTGGAGAAGCCCAGGAGCGGAAGTGTCTGGACCTCAGGAGCCCTCAGGTAAGTTGGTAGATTTTTTCCAGATCGGAGGCCTCCGCACACGGGAAGCCTCCAATCGGAAAATACGGCCCATTGATCCATTTCCTTTTTAAAAGTATCAATTGGCCATAATATGATTGAATTTGATATTAGGTTTGAGAGGTTTTAAATTTAGGTAAGGCTGACTTTCAAGGAATGAGGCAGAAATTGACCACAGTAGACTGGCAGAACTGTTAATGGATAAAGCTACAGGTGAACAGTGGGAGATATGCAAAGAAGTATTTGATACAATAGAAGACCAGTACATACCCCTAAAGGGCAAGAGCTCTACTTGTGTAATTAAAGAACCTTGGTCAACAAAAGAGGTGAGAGTTAGTATAAAACTAAAAGAAAGGGCTTATACAAAGTAAACAGTGAGGAAGATAGTAATAGACTTCAAGAGGACACAGGCAGGCTGGTGAAATGGGCGGACACATGGCAGATGAAATTCAACGCAGAAAAGTGTGAGGTGATACATTTTGGTAGGAAGAATGAGGAGAGACATTACAAGCTAAATGGTATAATTTTAAAGGGGGTGCAAGAATAGAGAGACCTGGGGGTGATTGTGCACAAATATTTGAAGGTGGCAGGACAGGTTAACAAAACAATTAATAAAGCATGTGGGATCCTGGGCTTTATAAATAGAATTGAGAGGTCGCACAACACCAGGTTATAGTCCAACAGTTTTATTTGAAATCACAAGCTTTCGGAGCTATCGATTTGCTCCTTCCTCAGGTGAAGTAAATTAGATACAGAATCTCCAAAGCATATATAGATGGAAAACAAAGCATGTGTACTTTACAATTGCAGACCAATAAATTAAATCATCCTGACTATCTGCCGAGGTGTGATAAAGTTAATTAAGTCAGCCAGGAAGGTACCACATCAAAGACATAGCAAGATACAACTGAGACAATGAGGTGTAGTCGCAGGGGTTCTAACGTGTCAAAAGCTGCCGTCTGTATGTAAAACGAAAAGCTTTAACATTTTTTTACTTTTTTACTGGGAAAATTTTTACTTTTTTACTGGGAATCACATCTGTGAACAAGCTAACGACGACTCGAGTCCGGATCACGTCATGTATCGTGACATAAACCCAAGATCCCGATTGAGACTGTCTTCATGAGTGCGGAACTTGGCTATCAGTTTCTGCTCGATGATTTTGCGTTGTCGTGTGTTTCTAAGGTTGCCTTGGAGAACGCTTACCCGCAGATCCGAGGCTGAATGTCCTTGACTGCTGAAGTGTTCCCCGACTGGGAGGTAACAATCCTGCCTGGCGATTGTTGCGCGGTGCTCGTTCATACGTTGTCTCAGTGTCTGCATGGTCTCGCCGATGTACCATGCCGCGGTGCATTCTTTCCTGCAACGTATGAGGTAGACAACGTTGGCCGAGTCACATGAGTATGTACCATGTACCTGGTGGGTAGTGTCCTCACGTGTGATGGTGGTATCTGTGTTGATGATCTGGCATGTCTTGCAGAGTTTGCCATGGCAGGGTTGTGTGGTGTCGTGGTCGCTGTTATCCTGAAAGCTGGGTAATTTGCTGCGAACGATGGTACTTCTGAGGTTAGGCGGCTGTTTGAAGGCAAGTAGTGGAGGCGTGGGGATGGCCTTAGCGAGGTGTTTGTCGTCATCGATGACATGTTGAAGGCTGCGAAGAACATGGCGTAGTTTCTCCGCTCCGGGGAAGTACTGGACGACGTAGGGTACCCTGTTGGTTGTGTCCCGTGTTTGCCTTCTGAGGAGGTCTATGCGATTTTTCGCTGTGGCCCGTCGGAACTGTCGATCGATGAGTCGAGCGTCATATCCCGTTCTTACGAGGGCGTTTTTCAGCGTCCGTAGGTGTCCATCGCGTTCCTCCTCATCTGAGCAGATCCTGTGTATTCGCAGGGCTTGTCCATAGGGGATGGCTTCTTTAACATGGTTAGGGTGGAAGCTGGAGAAGTGGAGCATCGTGAGGTTGTCCGTGGGCTTGCGGTAGAGTGAAGTGCTGAGGTGTCCGTCTTTGATGGAGATTCGTGTGTCCAGGAATGAGACTGATTCTGAGGAGTAGTCCATGGTGAGTTTGATGGTGGGATGGAACATGTTTATGTTATCGTGTAGTCTTTTCAGTGATCCTTCGCCATGGGTCCAAAGGAAGAAAATGTCGTCGATGTATCTGGTATACAGCGTTGGCTGGAGGTCCTGTGCAGCGAAGAAGTCTTGCTCGAACTTGTGCATGAAGATGTTGGCGTATTGGGGTGCGAATTTGGTCCCCATGGCTGTTCCGTGTGTTTGGGTAAAAAAATGGTTGTCGAAGGTGAAGACATTGTGGTCAAGGATGAAGCGGATGAGTTGTAGGATGGCGTCTGGAGATTGGCTGTTGTTGATGTTGAGTACTGAGGCTGTTGCAGCGATGCCGTCATCGTGGGGGATACTGGTGTAGAGTGCCGATACGTCCATCGTGGCAAGGAGTGTTCCTGGTTCAACTGGTCCGTGGGTGCTGAGTTTCTGTAAGAAGTCTGTAGTGTCGCGACAGAAGCTGGGGGTTCCCTGTACGATGGGTTTCAGAATGCCCTCGACGTATCCAGAGAGGTTCTCACACAGGGTTCCATTGCCTGATATGATAGGACGTCCGGGTGTGTTGGCTTTGTGTATCTTTGGGAGGCAGTAGAAGTCTCCCACGCGGGGATTACGTGGGATGAGAGCGCGTAGGATGTTTTGAAGGTCTGGATCGAAGGTCTTGATCAGTCTATTGAGTTGGCGGGTGTGTTCTTTGGTCGGATCTGCGGGTAGCTGTCTGTAGTGTTCCTGGTTGTCCAGTTGTCGGTATGCTTCTTTACAATAGTCCGTTCTGTTCTGTATGACGATGGCTCCTCCTTTGTCCGCTGGTTTGATGACAATGTTGTGGTTGGTCTTGAGAGCGTGGATGGCGTTGCGTTGTGCTCGGGTGACATTCTGGACTGTCTTGTGAGTGCGGCTGATGAATCTGGCGTTGATGCATCTCCTGACAGCTTGAGCATACATGTCAAGCTTGGGGCAGCGACCCTCCGGAGGGGTCCAGTTTGACTCTTTTTTCTTCGGTTGCTGCACTGCGAGTCCCTCTGTCTGCTGTTCTGGATCATTGATTGTCTCATTGGGTTTGTTGCTGACATCTTGGGATTTGTGGAAGTATTCCCGGAGCCTCATTCTCCTGATGAATTCCTCCGTGTCTGCCGCGAGGCCGATGGGGTCCATTTTGGTGGTTGGGCAGAACTTGAGCCCTAGGGCGAGAACTTCGATTTCGTCTGGTTGAAGCGTATGGTCGGACAAGTTGACGATGGACTTCCCTGTGGTTGCAGCCGTGGTACCGGGGGAGGCTTGGTTGCTGCTGGTGGTGATGCCGAGTTTCTCAAGCTTCCTGTTCTTGATGCGCATGTAGGCAGCGTAGTTCCGTTGCCTCGTCTGTTTGGTGGTGTCTCGTAACTGGTCTGCTGTGTCCTGAGCACAGGCTGAGAGCATGGACTCTATCTTGGTTTCGAGGTTGTGGCGTTTGCTGTAGAGCTGGTGTACGAGATGGTTGAGGAGTGTGCGGTGTGCGAGAGGTATGACGGCAGAGTCTCTCAGCGTAGTCTGTGTTGTATGTCGACTTGAGTGGGTTCGTGATCTGTAGTCCTTTCGGGATCTTGTCTGCTTTCTTGCATCTCTGTAGATACTTGATGTCGGTGTCGATATGCGCGATCTTCTTGGCGATTCTCTCCACTTTGAGCCGGCAGTTTCTATAACCTGGTGTTGTGCGACCTCTCAATTCTATTTATAAAGCCCAGGATCCCACATGCTTTATTAATTGTTTTGTTAACCTGTCCTGCCACCTTCAAATATTTGTGCACAATCACCCCCAGGTCTCTCTATTCTTGCACCCCCTTTAAAATTATACCA
Organism: Squalus acanthias; assembly: GCA_030390025.1. Lineage (NCBI taxonomy): Eukaryota > Metazoa > Chordata > Chondrichthyes > Squaliformes > Squalidae > Squalus > Squalus acanthias. The sequence continues at coordinate 164,167,272 of CM059429.1, read as the reverse complement.
TTTATAAATAGAGGCATAGAGTACAAAAGCCAGGAAGTTATGCTAAACCTTTATAAAACACTAGTTCGGCCCCAGCTGGAGTATTGTGTCCAATTCTGGGCACCACACTTTAGGAAGGAAGTGAAAGCTTTGGAGTGGGTGCAGAAGAGATTTGCTAGAATGGTTCCAGGGATAAGGAATTACAGTTACATGGATAGACTGGAGAAGCTGGGGCTGTTCCCCTTAGAGCAGAGAAGGCTGAGGAGATTTGATAGAGCTGTTTAGAATCAAGAAGGGTTTAGATAGAGTAAATAAAGAGAAACTGTTTCCAATGGCTGAAGGGTCGATAACCAGAGGGCATAGATTTAAGGTGATTGGCAAAAGAACCAGAGGCGACATGAGGAAAAACTTTTTTATGCAATGAGTGGTTAGGATTTAGAATGCACTGCGTGACAGGGTTGTGGATACAGATTGAATAGTAGCCTTTAAAAGGGAATTGGATAAATACTTGAAGGAGAAAAAAATTGCAGGGATGTGGGGAAAGACCGGGGAGTAATACTAACTGGATTGCTCTTCGAAAGAGCTAGCGCAGATACAATGGGCCGGATGACCTCCTTCTGTGCTGTACTATTCTATGATTCTATGAAATGCAAAGAATAGTGGAGATCCTGTGTACTGGGAGAGATATAAAGACCAGCAAATGGATACAAAGAAAGTAGTAAGAGTTGCAAATGGGAATACGAGAAAAAACTTGTGAGGGACATCAAGGACAACACAAAAGCTTTATACAAGTATATTAAGAGAAAGAGGGTGGCTAAGGTAAGGTGGGCCCCTTAAAAACAGACACAGATGATATTGTAATTGAAAATAAGGAAATAGCAGACTTGCTAAATAATTGCTTAGTACAGGTTGAGCGTCCCAAATCCGGAGTTCCGGAATCCGGTATGTTCCGGAATCCGGACTCCAGGACGATTGGTGGCAGGGGTCCGGAATCCGTAAAATGTTCCGGAATCCGGACACCCTGAGGGAGGCATACCAAAAACCGGAAATAGCGCAACCTGGGCCCAGGCATTTCCGGACTTGGCATGTGTTTCTGATGTCCGAAGTCCGGAAATATCGCAACCTGGGCTCGGGCGTTTCCGGACATCAGAAACACGTTCCAAAGTCCGGAAAAACCCGAAAACTGGCTCGGCCTCGGTCCCGAGGTTGCCGGATTCGGGACGCTCAACCTGTATAGGTTTTGATGTGGAGATGCCGGCGTTGGACTGGGGTGGACAAAAATGAGAAGTCGCACAACACCAGGTTATAGTCCAACAGATTTATTTAATTTTACAAGCTTTCGGAGCTGTCGCTCCTTCGTCAGGTAAGTTAGCTAACTTACCTGACGAAGGAGCGACAGCTCCGAAAGCTTGTAAAATTAAATAAATCTGTTGGACTATAACCTGGTGTTGTGCGACTTCTCATTTTTGTATAGGTTTTCACAGCAGAGGAAGAGGATTAAGTACCTGAGATAGGAGGAAAACTAATAATTAATCAAGGGGAGGAACTTACTAGATTTAATATAAGTAAAAAATGGTAATGGAGAAAATAGTAAGACTGAAGATAGACAAATCTCTAAGACCTGATGGTTTCCACCCCAGATGCTTTAGTCATGATCTTCCAAAATACTCTTGTTTCAGGATTTGGATTGGAAAATTGCCAATGTCACACCACTATTTAAGAAGCGTGAGAGAGATAAACCAGGAATTTATACACCTATTGGTCTAACATCTGTTATGGGGAAGTTACTAGAATCTGTTATTAGGTACACAGTGACTGAGCACTCGGACAAATATGAACTGATCAGAGAGAGCCAGCATCGATTTGTAAAGGGTAAGTCATATCTAACGAACCTAGTTGAATTTTTTGAGGAGGTAACTAAAATGGTAGATAGGGAGTGTCTATAGATGTCATTTATATAGACTTCCAGAAGGCATTCAATAAGGTTCCACACAAGACACTGTTAGGAAAAATGGAAGTGCATGGAATTACACTTTTGACATAGGTAGGGAATTGGTTAGGAGGTAGGGGACAGAGTGTAGGGATAATGGGTATGTACTCCAATTGGCAGGACATGACTGGTGGTGTCCCCTCGGGATCTATACTGGATCCTCAGCTTTTCACTATATTTATAAATGACTTAGGTGAAGGAATAGAGAGCCGTATATTCAAGTTTACTGACGACACTGTTAGGTGGCACAGTAAATAGTGTAAGTGGGAGCAGAAAGTTGCAAGCGGACATTGATAGATTAAGTGAGTGGGAAAAACTGTTGCAGATGGAGTTCAACGTAGGGAAGTTCTAGGTCATTCACTTTGGACCTAAGAAAGATAGATCAGAGTATTTTCTAAATGGTGAGAAGCTGGGAACTGTGGAGGAGCAGAGAGAGTTAGGGGTCCAAGTACAGAAATCACTAAAAGCTAGTTGACAGGTACAAAAAATAATTTAAAAGGTTAATGGAATGTTGGCTTTCATCTCAAGAAGGATGGAACAGAAAGGGGTGGAATTTATGCTCCAGTTATATAAAGCTCTGGTTAGACCGTATCTGGAGTACTATATTCAGTTCTGGGCACCACACCTCAGGAGCCTGGAGGGGATGCAGCATAGATTCACCAGAATGATCCCGGGGCAAAAAATATTAAATAATGAGGACAGGTTACATAGACTAGGCTTGTATTCCCTCCAGTATAGAAGATTAAGGGGTGATCTAATTGAGCTATTTAAGATGATTAAAAGATTTGATAGAGTAGATAGAGAGAAACTATTTCTTCTGGTTGGGGAAAGCCCAGAACAAGGGGGCATAACCTTAAAATTAGAGCCAGGCTGTTCAGGAGTGATGCCAGGAAACACTTCTTCACACAAAGGGTAGTGGAAATCTGGAACTCTTTCCCCAAAAAGCTGTTGAGGCTGGGGGGTCAATTGAAAATTTCAAAACTGAGATTGATAGATTTTTGTTAGGGATATAGAATCAAGGCGGGTAAATGGAGTTAAGATACAGATCATCCACGATCTAATTGAATGGCGGAACAGGCTCGAGGGGCTGAATGGCCTACTCCTGTTCCGATGTTCTTGTGACTCCAAATCAGCAACCTTCTCTGCAAATCTATTGCACATATTGATTATCCTGTTGGGGGAAAAAAGTTATTTCTAATCTGTAACCCTTACTTGAAGCTTGTGAATTTTGTACTTCTGTCTTCTAGTCCTTTGCTCATTGCCTAAAATAAATAGCTTGTTTACTTCTACCTCACCAATACCTTTCATTATTTCGAAGATCCTTATCATGTTTCTGATTAGTCCTCTTTTCTTCAGTGAAAATAAGTTTGCTTGGTTTAACCGTTCTTCATAACTTAACTGCCTAAGGTCTGGAATTCACCCTGGTAATTTCCATTGAAACCTTTATCAATGTATCCATATTCTTTTTGAGATAGTGACCAAAACATTCAAGCTATACTCCAAAATTGGACTCACCACTGATCTGTACAATAATCTGTAACATGTCCTGACTTATAGTCCATTGCCCTCCATTTGCACCTGAATACCTTATTTGCCTTATTAATAACTGCTTCACACTGACCATATGCTTTCAAATTATGATTAATGATCACTCCTAAATGCGCAACATGTAAAGAAACAAAGAACTTGCATTTTCTATCGCGTCTTTCACGACCTCAGGATGTCCCAAAGCGCCTGAGGTACTTTTGAAGTGTAGTCACTTGTAATGTAAGAAATACAGCAGCCAATTAGCGCACAGCAAGCTCCCACAAACAGCAATGAGATAATGACCAGATAATCGATGTTTGGTTGAGGGATAAAAATTGGTCAGGACACAAGGGAGAACTCCCTGCTTTTCTTCGAATAGTGCAATGAGATCTTTTACATCCACCTGAGAGGTCAGACAGGGCCTCCATTTAACCTCTCATCCAAAAGACAGCACCTCTGACAGTGCAGCACTCCCGCAGTACTACACTGGAGTGTCAGCCGAGATTATGTGCTCAAGTCTCTGGAGTGGGACGTGAACCCACAACCTTCTGACTCACAGCTGAGAGTGCTATAAACTGAGCCAAGAATGATATTTATGATATCATGCCACATAATGGCCATAGGAATTCTTAGCCCAGATTTTGTTAACAAAATTATTTTTTGTCAGCAATATTTTTCGTTAACAGCAATTCTAGTCATCATTTAGTTAATGAAAACCACACTGTTCACTCATACATTACTCCTTGGGAAAAAGAAGATTCCTTCTAGCCTCAAATATTGCTTGAGGGTTGTTGGTTTTCTATTTGCATCCTGCAGTCAGTGGCCACAATCTAAATTAAGTAACCTGCATACAACTGCATTATCCTGTAGTTCTATGATCTCAACTCAAGTTTACTAACTTGCATCCATTACCCAGGCCTCTCAGAATTTTTAAAACCAGATCTCCTTTCTGTGAGTCTCTCTTCACAACTCAGAGCCTGTCACGAAACCATCCTTATCCCTCTTCTCGGAACCCTTTTCAATACATTGATGTCCTTTTGAAGGCAGCTTTCTTACAGCTGCACACATCAGGGTAAGAATTCCTCTGGTCCCTATTGGTAACAGCAACGTAACACATTCGTGAAGGTTACCTGTTTGATATTTCTGGTGAGATGCTGCTACGCATAGCATGGAATTCTTACCCCAATACTCCAAAGGTAGCCTCAGCAATAATAACATAGTAAATGGTAGAGAAAAGGTTGATTCAGAACACTACTTCAAACTAATGCCTGACAGTAAGACAAGATGGCACAGGTTCAAACTAGTAAGAGGCAAATTTGTGACTGATGAATGGAAGTTTTTCTTCACACAGAGTGGTCAATGAACAAATGTAATAGACTTCAGAGTAGAACCATTTAAAAATCATTTGGATGCCACGATGGCAGAGGGTCTGTAAGATAGATAGATGTGCTTAAATGGGCTACCTCATTAGTATCTATTTTGTGAGCTATGTAGAGTTAGAATAACTTACTTTAACTCTTAGTTACATGCCCTTGAAATGGATCCCAGTTCGATTAGCCTGGCTGATAACAGCTTCAAATTGATTCAAAGGGTAAATTTTGCAAGACCATGCACCACTGACAGGACATTGCATGTAGCCAATAGGGATGCAGGTGCGCTGCCCTTGATTTAACAGTCCGTACCCACTCGTTTAAGATCCTGCAAAAGTGTAGAGTCTTGTAAAGTTTACCCAATTATGTCATCTGTACCCTACACTTATTAGGGGTAATTTTAACTTTTGGCAATAGAGTAATGCGGGCAATATTGGATCACGCCCGTTGTACACCTCTCCCGATTTTAGTTTCCATTGAAGTCAATGGAAATAAAAATTGGTAGAGGTGTACAATGGCAGCTGATTGTGTCTGATAGTGGCCCTTGGCTAGGAGTATATTGCAAACAGGCTTACGAGCTCAACTGGAATATCCTGTAGAATTATATTTTTTAATACAGACAAATACCCTAAAGCAATGTTTAGCTTGGCTAGTTTCTCACTGTGGAGCAATATACAAACAGAATGCAGTCAAAAGCTATTTTTTATATTATTGGAAAACCAAAGTGAAGGGCAAAGTGTTAGGCAGTACCAATACTGAAAAGAGTGTGAAAAAGATGAACTAAATCAGGAAGCTAGTTAATTAGTTGACGCCAAGCCTGGGTTTTAAAAATCTAGGGGGTGAAATTAGGTGCCTTTGTGCCTCCCGTTAGCACCACTGATACTTACCGTCATCCTTATGCAATGCCATACCTCTCCCTCATAGTCACCCTCAACAAATACTCTCCATCCATCGGGTGAACACATGCCATTACTCTCACTCATTCCGTCTCTTTCCCTCCTTGCAGGAGAAGAGAGCAGAGAACACCAGGGAGAGTTAGAGAACCGAAGGTGGCCCTCCAGCCATCTTGCAATTAACAGCTGCAGAGGAGGGGGCGCTGGTGGTCAGCGGAGTCTTAGGGCTGGATTTTGTCAATGGGGACGTGATGGAGGCGGGACTCCCACTTTTTGGGTTGTAGCCTCGCCTCCATTGACTTGTGGCCAACCCACTGTATTTTCCCTTGATTGACCTTGTTAAGCCCGCCCAGCGGGCTTAGCAGGCCAATCAAGGGTCCCTTGGATACAGGTGACGTCAGCCATTGAAATTTCATCTGTCGAGAGCTTTTGAAGCTGTCAAACACTGACAATATGATTTCTAACGTGAGTCCCTGTACTTAGACTCAGTTAGAAATCAATCCAGCACAGAAAGCAGAGGCTGCAGCTTTTGACAGCTCCGCGGCCATTCTGCTTTCTGTGCCGGTGAGATTTCTGACTCCCGAGACCTGAAGGGCTGACACCTGCAGGAGGAAGTTAAGGTAAGTAAAACTTTTTTCCACACTTTACACTTACCGTACACACTTACCTCTGCAAACATGCACCCATCACTCATCTGCCCACCGGACATATCGACCCCTCCAACCCCTGCAGACCCACGGTCCGCCTCGCTAAAACGTCAGGTAGCCCACACTTCAGGGCTAAAAATAGGGATTAGGCAACAAACTGCCTGTTAACTACCTGTTAACAGGCAGTTAATTGTCACTAATCCCCTTCCCGCCTCGGGGAGGTGGCTCCCAGCACAAGTCGAGTACCCGCCTCCTGTGAAACTGGCATGGAGGCGGGTTGGGGGCGGGATGGGGTCGGGACCCCCGAATCTGCAACTTTAACCCCCCACACGCCTCCAAACCCGCCTCCATGGGCCGGTGAAAATTCTGCCCTTAGTGTGCCTGGCTGTCGGAGATGGGGGCCTTCCAGCTACCTGGTGACAGAATTAAATATCAGACAGCCACATGGCATACAACACAGTGGGCCATAATTTGCGACCCCCACGGGTGCGTACGAGGTGTGTATGTGCCTGTAGGGGCTGCGCAAGTTCCAGGTTTAGGCATGCAAAGTGCATGTGTGAAAACCTGGAACTTGCAATCTGTCAAGAATTCTCCGCATCCCCGGGAGAAGGGCCTCCGCGGGCGGAGAGTTGCGCTATTTACCCAACTTCCACCTGCTGAATACCCGTGAAATTCTTACGCCTGGTAAAAGCAGACGTAAGGTGTAAGGCCTGCTTTTACCAGCATAAGAGTTTTAAAAAATAGAAAAATAAAATTTTATCACTCATTTATACTTTAAAAACCCTGGCCAATAAGGTAAGTTTATTTTTAGCCCCGTTAAAACATACAAATTTTTTTTCTCCAAAAATGTAATTTTTGTTTAAAATATTTAATTAAATGGCATTTTAATTAATTAAAAAAAAATTATTTCATGTGTTCGTGTATTTTTTAAGTGATCCCCATTCATACTTATGGGGATTCCGTTTGTACGGAACTCCCATAAGTATGAATGGGGATTCCCCTTCTTTTATTGGTTGGGCCAGCCCACGTGATCCCAGGGGCGCTTGCGAACGACCCGCCTGCGCCCCTGGGATACGTGGGCCTCTACCCGCGGGTAACCGGAGAGGCCCAGGAGCGCGAATCTCCGTACCTCCCGGACCACCAGGTAAATTCGTAGATTTTTTACAGGTCGGAGGCATCCGTCCGTGGGAAGCCTCCGATCACAAATTTTGGGCCTCGGTAATGTTGACTTGATGTCAACAGTGAGTGAAATATGATCTGTTCATAATGACAACTTCAAACATTCTTACCTTGACAGTGCTCATTCATGCCTTTTATCTTCCACAGGGTTCAGCAGGAGTTGGTCGAGGTCGCCGACGATGACTCCTCAGAGGAGCTCAATCCGTCTGAGGGTGCACCGTCACAGGACTTATGCAGACCATGCACCAGCTCAGATATTCACACTTGTATGGGAACAGTTATAGAGACCTGGTGACTCACATTTCACAAGTAAGCAAGAGCAAATGGTGGAGTCAGGGACAGATGGCAGATGGTGAGTCTGTGTCGGAGGACGCAGGCCTCTCCAAGCTCTGCTCAGCTGGACGTAGATGCTGTATCCTGGGAGCCGTCGACGAAGAGGATAATCATTGAGCAGCAGCAGAGATTGTGCGATGTACTGACAGGTGTTCCAAGCACGCTGTACAAGACTGCAGAGAAATTGGAGTCTGCCTCAAGCATGAGTGAGATGCTGTTGCAGGTCATTGCGATGATATCTTCTTCCATAGATAGAGTGGCCAACTGCATGGAACATCAAACGCGGCAATTGAACGAGTGCATGCAGGCCTTGAACAAGGGCTTGCAGACTCTGGATGCCACCTTAAATAGGATGAATGATACTCTAGCCTTGGCCTTACAGCGCCCCACTGATCTGTAGCAAAGTGATCTCCAGCTCAGTGGTAGCAGGGAAGTGTGGCTTGGCCATGAGAGGGATGATGGTGAAAGGGGACATGGAAGTGGGGACTCCTCTCAAACCGCTTCCACTTCTCACCTATTGCCCCTCCCCCCAGTCAGTACCCCACATGCTGCCTCGTGTCCCGATGGCCGTGTCTGCCCCTGCATAGGTGCAGGTGGAGCAGTCTTTGTCGGTGCCCTCACAGGCTCTAAAACCCAGAGGATGTCGGCCAAGAGCATCTCAACAGTCAGAGCAGGGATGTGAGCAGCCTGCCTCAACCCCTGCTCAAGCCACAAGGGTTGCACCATGTAGAAGCACGAGGAAAAGGAAGAGTAAAGATTTGTAACTGCACAAGGGTCTGCACATGGGTGTCTTACACATTGTTGTTTTGTCAAGTGTTTTTTCCTCATTCGAAGCACATAAGTATTATTGTTTTGCATCATTTTCCTGTGTTGCCCATTCTTGGTTGCTGGTTGGCAAGTGACCTTTTCAGTTGTTTGATGGTGAATGGGAAGACCTGAATTAATGGTGACCAATGGGGGGATGTGAAAGGGATGCTTGGTTGTTTGCAGGACTGCTTTGTGTTAGTGGCATTGCGGGGGGGGGGGGGGTGGGGGGATGGGACGAGCGGGGGGTGGGGGGGAGGCGAAAAGTGGGTTTTGCATGAGGTTGTGAGATGTGTGCACTGTTGAAACCCAAGTGAACCTTGCAATAATCAGGGCATCCCGGGCAACCCGTGCAGCAATGTGCGCCGCTGGTGGTGCATTGTCCTCATCACCTTCCGCCTCCTTGTCTTCCTCCTCCTCCTCCTCCTCAGAATCCCTTGAATAGGCTCTGCTATCTGTGCCTTGGTCCTCCTGCAGGTCCAAACCTCGCTGCTGGGCAATGTTGTGCAGAGCGCTGCACACCACGATCATTCTGGAGACCGTGGCTGGTGCGTACTGAAAGGCGCCTCCAGATTTGTCTAGGCACCTGAAGTGTGCCGATAGCTTGTTCGATGACACATCTGGTGGTCATATGGCATTCATTGTAGCATTCCTGGGCCTCATTCCTCGGGTTTCTGAGAGGTGTCATCAGCCACCTTGCGGCATTTGTCTTATGCATTTGTGTGCCGTCGACTGGGAGATCCTGCAGCTGTCTCCGGCAGAGCCTTGGAAGGATCGAGAGGCAAAAAGGTTGAGGTCAGTGGTGACTTTGACAGCCTCTGGTAAAGCATGGCCACTAGGTCCAGCTGGCAGCAGGTCTTGTTCCAGCAGGCTGAACATGCCTGCCACCACCTGATGAGACATCATGAGCCTCCTGAGACCCTGGTGTTCAGATATGTCGAGGAAGCTTATCCTCTGCCTGTAGACCCCGTGTGGCCTCCTGTGAGCTGCACCTCTCTGCTACTCCCCTCTCTCCTGTGGAGCTACAGGTCTGTGACTAGCAGGCTGCTGCTGCCGCTGCTGTTGCTGCTGTTGCTGCTCATCTTGGTCCTCATCTGAGGTCCAGTCTAAGGCAGCATAAGCGGTACCCATCCTGATCTGATAGATCAAACCTCCAAAGTGTAAATGACACCTCCAAAGTGTTGAAGAAACCGCCAAAGTGTGTTAAGTAACCTCTCAGCACAAGTACTGTGAGCAAACCCTTTCCCACAGGCAGGTAAGAAAGCAGCTGTGAGTACTGAGTATTTATTGGCATATTTCCTCGAGATTGCTTCGGCCCCCTCAATTGCCGATATGTCCTCAGCTTGCTTTCAGTGGCGAGTTCCAGGAAGCCCGGGAAACCCGTGGACCCAAGTTAAACTGAAAAATCGATGTCAATATCGCTCTAATTAAGCGATTAACATATGTTAAATGGCAACCTGACTCTCCCGAGGGGATTGCTCACACGCAGCCTAATGCGCTGCAGTGAAACCCGGAAGCCGGCGGGTTGGAGCCAGCTTCCCGACGCGCTGTCATTTCGCCAGTTTTAACCCCCTCACCCACTCCCAAATCCACGTCCTCCTGCACATTAAAATCCAGCCCTGCGTGTTTCAGTGAGGATTCTTAAATCTGATTGGTTGAAGAGCCACACTGTTGCTTCCCCTGCTCACGCACACGCGACAGATCCCTAGTAGAGGGTGCCGGACTGGGAATGATCTCCAGGAGCTGTAAGTTGGTGCTCAGAAGCCTGCGAAAGGTCTGTGGGCAGCTGGTAGTCTGATGAACGGCGAGTGCTGTTCCTTCGCCGCTGACCGCAAAATCTGGGCCAATGTCTTTGCAAAAAAATATTTGTCAAGCCTTTTTTATTTATTTACAATAACAAACAAATTATCATTTTGGTTGCACGTGATGACGTTATGATAAAAAAAGCTATACCGCTCTTCGCCATCAAATAAAAGTTTGTCAAACACATCCTTCAATGCAAATACTGTCCTTTTTGAAAAAGGAAATCTATTTGGTATGAAGTAATAAATACTTACTATTCATAGAATGACTTCTATGTATTGTCTCTTTTGTTTTCCCCCCATCTCCTGAATGTGTTTTCTCATGATGGGGTATGGTTCCACAGGCACCAGTCGCTCTCTGGTCTCTCACCCATGCAGCTTTACTTCACGTGTGAGCCTACACAGTGAGTGTCAGTGGGCTACTCATCAAATGAGGCCATCAAAATCAAGTCCAAACGTGTCCTCACCTGTGCACATCTTTTCCATCAGGAATGGAGGACTACGGATCAGGAGTAGGATATCTGGTTCATTTTTTTTTTATCTTCTCAGCTCAGGCTCACTGAGGTATGTTTTAGCATCCCAGTTACCTCCCTGACTGAGATCAGCACAGCATTGGGATTGAACTTGAGACTTTCTTGGTCTGTATGGTTCAGCATGACATAGTGTACTGCACTTAATGAAACATTGGGCAGATGGCACCATTCAGTCTCAATATGCTTAAAAGTAACTGCGTAAAACAGGAGGAATGTGTGTGACATTGTTAACTGTGTTATTAAAGGGAATATGCAAATTGGAAGACTGGACTAACACTATTCCATGCAGGAAGGGCCTCCCTGCTTCTCCTCACTGGATCTCTGACTCAGCAGTTTTGTGAAAAGGAGACAAACTGGGGTGGAACTGAATGTAAACCTCTGAACAGTGCACACAAGAGATTCAGAACTTAAGGCAGAAACTTAATTACACAGACAATTGTGAGGATGTGGCATTCACTCCCAGGGTTAGAGGCAGAAATTATATCAACAATCAAGATTAGATTGGATAGCCTATCAGCATAACTGAAATGAGTTTGAGGCAATCTTATCTCAATTCCTAGTCAGTGCAGATACACATTCCATATTCTCAATCAGAGGATAGCTCACGTGCAAAATGGAAATATATACTGATGCAGTGGGGGTGGGGCCTCTCCTGAAGTTGAGGGTATGGAGGATTATCTTCTAAGAATCAAGACACATTGTTTGGAGCAGAGTAATGGGAACGTTACACAATAGAGGTGATTTTGCCAATGGGGACGTGATGGAGGCGGGACTGCTGCTTGTCGGGTTTTAGTCCCGCCTCCATCGACGTCCGGCCAACCCACGCTATTTTCCCTTGATTGACCTTGTTAAGCCTGCCCAGTGGGCCTAGCAGACCAATTAAGGGCAAGCCGGTTACTGGTGACGTCAGCGAGTGACGTTTCATCTGTCAAGAGCTTTTGACAGATGAATTGTTATCATTTGACAGCTCTGTGAAGCTGTCATTCACTGACAATCTGTCTTCTAAGTTGAGTCTTTACTCAAGACTCAATTAGAAAGCCTTCCTGAGCAGAAAACAGAAGGCTGATGCATTTGAGAATGCAGCGGTCATTCTGCTTTCTCTGCCGGTGAGATGAGGGACTCCCGAGACCTGAAGGGTTGAAGCCTGGAGGAAGAAGCAAAGGTAAGTAAAGCTTTTAAAACACTCAACACTCACCTCACACACTTACCTCTGCACACATGCACCCATCACTGCACACCGGATATCTCGGCCCCCCGACCCCCGCAGACCCACGGCTTGCCTCGCTGACCCTGGCGAGGTTCGGAGCCGTCGGGAAGACCACACTTTAGGTGGCAAAATAGGGATTATCCAAAAAACTGCCTGTTAACTACCTGTTAACATGCAGTTAATTGGCACTAATCTCCTTCCCGCCTCGCGGAGGTGGATCCCAGTGCGGGTCGGATACCCGCCTCCTGGGAAGATGGCACGGAGACAGGTTGGGGGCGGGATGGGTACCCGCCCCCAGATTCTGCCATTTTCCTGGCAGTCCTGCCTCCATAGCCGCCTCCCCAGGGCTGGCAAAATCGCCCCTATGTCTAACCAATCTGTCCAGTGCATGAGAATTCTTGATGAGGGCACTTGTGGGAAAAAAATGGAACAGATTTCACCGAGGAAAAAAATACAGACCAACAGTTTTAAGAGAAAAATATAATTCACTAGATGGATTGCCACCTTGACTCAGTTGAAGTTTAAAAAAAAATTGACAACAGTTTTTACTCAAGGAAGTCATGGGGTAAGGGCATGCAGTTAACAACTAGCTCCAGTCCCAGCGTACGTTACAAGGGACAGAGGGGGACACTACGCAGAAGACAGGAAAAATAAAGAAGAAACCCCAGGTCTTTTTTAAGAAAGAAGGGAGATGTAGTGATGTGAAGTGGTTTGCAGGAGAGAGTTTTAAAGAACTGGGGTGGATGTTGTGACTGAAAGATCAGTCTTTGATAAGGAAGTGGTTTTCATACAACAAATTACTTTGAAGTGCAGTGACAGTTATGTAGGTAAACATGGCAGCCAGTTTACATTACCAACATTCCACAAATAGCAATGGGATGAATGATCAGTTAATTTGTTTTTGGTTGAGAGAGGAATGCTGACCAACACACAGGGAGATCTCCCTACTCCTCTTCAAATGGTGCAATGGGATCTTTAATCTAATAGCCAAAGTACTGAAACCAGAAAGCCTAGCTCTACCATTCTCATCAGAACTTTACTGTCTTCTTAACCACCTCCATCAGACACACACAGCAAACACAAGACAACACAAAGATTGAGAATTCAATCACTTTTATTACCTCCTAGTGACACATTATACTGTATAAATAGTCTATTCTTGTTAAATGTTCTTTGTTCCTTTTTTAAAAAAGCGATAACTTAAAGATTATATTATACAAAGCTTTACAAAAATAAATAAGTTTATTTGAAATCTGTACAAAAATGGTAAGTCCTTCACAGAAGGAATTTAAATACTCTTACTTATAAAGTACACCTCGCTGGCTTGGTGCTAGTTTAATATTTACATTCTTCACGTAACTCTGCGGATTTCAAATCTGTAGCTTTGTATTAATAGCAGCCTGTGTATAGCATAGTTTAAGCTGTTTTATTTCCTTTTTTTGAATAAAATAAATCTTGCCCTACATCACTGAGGTAGGTGGGGACTGACCTGGTCACAAGCAGAGAGAACGACCAGTACTAAGCTGTATGCCAGGAGCTTGGGATGTTATTCGACAATACCTTGAAGCAAGGATGTCACAACAAGAATTCCCCCCTTCCCAATCCAATTCCTGCTACCCTTCTTTTCTGAAGGCACTGACTCTTGTTAGGGGATGGTTTTCCGGTATCTTGCTCATGTGACCATTCTTCATTCTCTGTCTAGGCTCACATGTCTCGGCAGGCATCTGAGCCTATCACAGCTGAGCCTAGTCCTGTCCTCACACCTATGTACTTTGCAGCACAAATCACTGGATAGTGATAAGGAGTGGGAATTCTGGCTGATTTCCTCTGTCCCCCGCCCCCAGCCTCGGATGTGAGGGCAAATATAGAGCCTTAACTGGTGTCCCAGTTGCAATCAGCTAACTCAGCAGATTGGGAATGGAGCCAATATTTGCTTTTTTTTTTAAGCTCTCGTTCCAAGGTTCTGTACCCACCTCTTGGTTTTTCAGTGTTCCAACTAATGCCAGCTATATACCCTCGCTGCATATAAGGACTTAAGCTAGTAAGCTGGCAATGTCACGGATAAGTCAACATATGCAAAATAAACTGAACTTTGGTGTATGGATTCCTTGATCCTGCAAAACCAAGCGAGGGTCTTGCTCACAGGCACAGCGGTTGGAAGGTTTGGGCTACAGTATCTCTGACCCACATTCCCTGGGAGCATGAGATTGCAGAATCACCCAGTTTGAAAGAAAGCGGGGCACAGGATGAAGGGCATAATCAATCAGCGGCAAAACCGGAATCTTCAACTTCCAATCTGCGGCACAGCAATTGACTGATAATCACTTTATTACCTCTTAGTACCAATGGCAAAGTTAGATATTATTCTGTAGAGGAGTGAACAATAATTATAACACCCAGTGGTGTAAGGATTCAACCCACAATAACATCATTTGTGAACTAGCAGGATATTCTAGAAATAATCTAAAACAAATGGTCCCCTGTGATGAACAGGGTTTGTTTCTTCTCAGAGAATAAGAGAATATCTCGTTGCGGAGAGCGAGTCCCCTGGTATTCTTTCACTTGTAACAAAAGGTGGTCACATCTACGCTCGCCTGCAGCACTCATGAATTAGGGCCTTACACACTTATCAAAGAATGAGAAAAACCTCTGATTTCACTGTCAACAGTGAGAGATCCTGGTATTTAAAAATCCATTTCTAGTTACTAATTGACTTGAGAGATAAACAATGCTAGCATTGAGTTCCCCAATTCCCCCCCGTTCCCCCTCCCCCAAACATCCACCTACTGGTCCATTATGAGTAAATCAAACATTCATTGTCAAAGGGAAAAATGGGTCAGATGACTATCACGTTTCATGTCACATGACATCACATGACAAATGGATCGGGACACCCTTACTTTCAGTGCATTTAGGTTGAAAAAAAAATATCTGAATTGTCTTTTGCTTATGTTGGTTCTTTAACTACAAGCCCGTATGGTGCAAAGGCCAATCAAATGTTTTGGTTTCTTTGAATTGTTGCAACTCTCCTGCGGCAGCACCTGGCCATCACGCATGACGCATTTCAAAGACCTTTTCCTAAAGCCCTTCCCGCATGTCTTGGAGCAGGCTGACCATTCTCCCAACAGCCACCGTGGGCAGGGGATGTCCGCACACAATCGGAGGTCATCAGGCTTCAGTTCTTTCACGCAATCAGTAGCCGGCCTCCCATAGATGTCCGTACATTCCACTGACCTGCGCTGCCATCCCAGGCCGCACGACTTGGAGCACTCTCCCCATTCGCCAATAACCCACTCAGAGGTCACTGTTTCCTTGATGGCATTGAAAGACTCCTTTTTGGGATTGGGTTTAGTTGGGTGATGATACAAGTTTCTCTTCACAAAGAATGTAAATTTGATTCTTGGACGCAGTGAATCTCCCACCGTGCGTACCTCAACAACCAGGGGCTCCTTGAGGGCACCAAAGCTACGAATTCTTTCCAGCGACACTGAGGAGCCAGTGTATCTCA
This sequence comes from Squalus acanthias, assembly GCA_030390025.1. NCBI lineage: Eukaryota > Metazoa > Chordata > Chondrichthyes > Squaliformes > Squalidae > Squalus > Squalus acanthias. The sequence goes on along the minus strand of CM059429.1, from coordinate 164,151,500 downwards.
AGATTGTGCCTTGATATGAAATGTCCTGTTCTAGCATTGACAAAGTGTACTCTCCATTGAGGAGGTATGTGCCATCAACTTTCTTCAATGCCAGATAGTTCCCATCATGTCTTGCACCACGGAGACTGCGTTGCTTTATGTCAATGTTGGTCGCGCCAGCTGGAATGGTGACAACCTCCTGGTATCCAGGTCTAGAGGGACAGATTGAAAGAAGAAAGGCCACATTAATCTGACGGCTTTCAGTTTCAATATAATGTCAGCTGAAGCATGAGCTCTTATCAGGTAGCAATGTTCCACATCTCTTTAGAGTGGCATTCAAATTGTTTACTAACATCAAGCCAAACAGTTTAAACATTAGGATTTATGGTGAAACTGTAAACTTAGCTGGATGTTTTACATTTAATCAATTTCAGCAGCATAAGCAAAGAGCTCCTACTTACTTTGAACGGTCAAGTGAACCGGTAATCTTCTTGCAAGTTGAGCCTTTGCCTCTGCACACACCGCACTTGTCAAACTTCTTGTTGGAACCGATGACTCTATCGCAACCGGCCTTGACACACTGTCCTTGAACACAGACAGAAGTGGAGTCTGGACTACACTGGGTGCCATCAGAAACCTGTGAAGGAATGTCATATATTTATTACTAATCCTGGAAAAAAAAGCTATCCAAGTGATAAATAAGCACTGCAGAGAAATGGAGCACTAAACAGAAACTGGACCGATCTGATTACTCGCAGCCTATATCAGAATAATTTTAATAAAATATTAATTCTCTTGGGCTTGATTAATTTTTCCCTTCTCGTGCTTTTGCCAATGCAGATTTCATGCTATTTTTGAGAGTATCTATAATGTATCAAATTATTGAAAGTTTTTAAAATGGATACATGAATAGTAGTTATAGCAGAGTAAAACAGTCCATGGGTGGGTGTTCTGCCCTCTACTCACCAGCTGGCAATATTCTACCCTTTAAAATGAATGAATGGAATTCGCAGGCTGGCAGGTGCAGAAGTGGAAAAGCCGCCCTGTTTGCAACACTCTTAATTTAAAGATTTCTTGAACGCTTGACTGTTGTAATGATGATAAGACTTGCTCCCATCCCCCATAAACTCAGAGCTCAAACCACGATCCCACCAGCCTGCTGCTCCCCTTTCCTTTAGGATCTGGCAAAAAAATCAACTGTGGAGAAGCTAAATGGAATTGTTCAGCAATTGGAAAACATACCTTGGGTTGGAGCACGAAGTAGTAGCCTGTGCCTTTTGCCCGGCAAATGAGTTTGCATCGGTCCTTAGGAGAGACTCCAGCATATTTCGGGATCCATTCGACTGCAGGCATGCCTCCAAAGGCAGTGGACTTCGATAAGTCATTGTGCATCTCGCACTGCTCTTCACGGAATGTTTTGCCTGTATTTAATAGAAACAAACAAACTAAAGATCAAATACACTGAACTGATTCAAGTAGTACATCAAAGTCAAAAAAAGGAATTTGAAAAAAATATTCAATTTCTCAAATCCTAAAAGTCACTACAGTTGGAAAGGAGTAAATCCCTCTCAGCTGGAATTACTGACTGCAGTAAAGCAAATGATTTATTGTAGGGATCTCACCATTGTTATCTGGGCACTCCATGGTGTTGCACGATTTGTACTGCACCCGCTTTCCTTCGCAGTACTTCCCACCGTTCCTTGGGACTGGATTATCGCAGTGTCTAAACGAGTACTGTACTCCTCCGCCACACGTCCTTGAACACTCACCCCAGGATCCCCATGGGCCCCAGCTCCCATGCACAGGAGTCTGTAAAAATTGAAAAATTATTTAGAGAAAAAGAATAAAATTGGTAACAACACAGTTAAATATACAATGGTTCTCTCCAAGCAGTCACTGCAATTATTTTTCTCCCATTATTTATTCCCCTTCCTAATTTGTCTTCCCCTCTTGTCCCAAGGGGGGATCATTTTGGAATGCAGTTCCACAGGCACCATCGGCTCTCTCAGAACTTGTCATCATATCAGGGATAACCTCATTTCACTTAGGACGAGAGCCTTAGAGAGCTCAAATGCTGAGTGAGTGACAGTAAGAGAGCTTGAGAGAGAATTTTCACCCATTATCATCCAGACCATATTTAAACCTAAGTCTTAAAAGTGAAAGGTAATCTGCTAACCCCCCCGTACCACCTAGTTATCCCTTCACTACAGGGCATTTTAGCATGCAGCGTCACAGAAGACAGACACTAATTAATCGGAAGAGTAAATAAAGCAATCCAGATCAAGTGTGCAACCTTAGGAGTAACCAAAGCAAAATATGTCAATGCAATACTTACATTATAATCCTTCATGCTTGTCTGATTAACACACTTCCCCTCCATGCACCATTTTCCTTCCCCGCAGCTGGTACCATCGGCCCAGGGGAAGTGCTTGGTTTGGCAGATGAGCATCCCATTGGACATTCCAGTGCACCACAGTAATGAGCAGGTGTTGCCAGCATCAGGACAAAGCCTTGAATCTTCCCCAAAGGTGAACTGGCACTGGCGGTCTGCATTGTAGGTGCTGCCTGGCAGTTCACCGGGAAGCTGTAGCGGCTTCTGGGGCTTGTCCAACAGACACTCTCCTGAAAACAGAGATGCAAACTGATTGTTACCTTGTGATAACAACAGCACAATATAAAACAGCACAACATAAAATCTTACCTGTTCATTGGCATACTTTCCAAAAAATTGGGCATTCAAAGTAAAATGGGAAAAAAAACTGCTACTATTAGATTATAATTAAAAAAAAATATTAATTTATATAATTACAGATACTATTGGGTCCCTTGGTCCAGAAATGGAAGAAAAATTGAAAAAAAGTGTGCTTATAATAGTTAAAGTGCACTACAATGTGTCTTCATTCAAAATAAAATTTATTATTGTGGATTTATTAATAAATAAATCTGCCCATAATAGTGTATATTTAATTAAATCAGTTGCCAACCCTGTACATGCAAAAAATATTTTTTAATGAAGTTTCCCAGAAACACAAACTTTATTTGGGGTGGGGGTGTGGTTCTTACCATGCCCATTATCCAGGAAGGAAGTGATCATGTAAGCACTGCAGGCAGACCAAGGCTGGTTTCTATCCAAGTTGGAGAGTGTCGACGCCATCATGTGGGAATTCCTAGTTAGACCAACGGTATGGAGACACTGCCGTGCGTCATCATGGGGCATGTTAAACACGTGGCCTAGGAGGAGGAAAAAAAAATCACTCAGGTCTCAGATGATGCAAACGCTTGACATTACACTTGTACTGATGCCAGACTATGCCACATTCCAATGCCACGTGCGCCCCATGCACCTGTCCTAACGTCAGATGTGCCTCAGACAATACAATACACGTGCTCCCCATCCCAGATGTACTATAGAATGTATTTAGTCATGAACTAATAATCTGTCCACATTTCTCCCAGATCAATAAACTAAATTTATGCCATATGATTACTCAAAATTAGCAACTTACCCTACACAGTTAATATTTAACACAACTGATTGATTAAAAAGATGCTTGAATGGGTCCTTCCCAACTATCCCCAGAGAGTATAGGGAATGACCTAAGCAGCAATTACAAAATGAACACAAACTGCTGGAGAAACTTCATCTGTAGCAAATGTAAGCGAATGTAAAGTAAATTACAAAATAATTACTATTAACGTTTATCATGGGGGGAGGGGCACTTACCCAACTCGTGAGCTGCAGTGAAGGAGGCTTGTAGACCATCATCTTCAATGACCGAGCAGCTTCGGCTAGGATCACAAATCGTCCCAACATCAGCCATCCCAAGGGTATCACAAGTCTGGGCTCCACACAGATCCTTAATAAGAATAAACAAGGGCAGCATTTAGCAAAATCATAGGAAAAAAAATGTTACTATAAATGTTGGCATCCTTCTTTAGCAAGAACTTAAAAAAATCAAGTGATTCTCAAAAGATGCTTTGTGAAAGGCCCTCTGTATGCACATTACACAGATTGGACATGCATACTAATAGACTGGTTTGGACAGGAGCCTTGGCTTACCATTCTGGTGAAGAGTATAGCAGTGTCGTAGTGCTCTGGATTACGGTCACTGACTGGGTTGTGCTGCCTCTGCCAAGCACAGAAATTCCTCAAGGTCAGGGCAGCGTTGGTGGACACGTCGGGTCCCTTCTCCTTCTCGTAGACAACCAGGATCTTCACCACCACCAGGCTGACGGAGTTTTTGATACTTGGGTGTTTGTACAGTTTGGCCGCCACCGACATTAAGGTCAGGAGATAGTGTTTGAGCCCGCTGCCGTGGAACTCTGCCATGGATTGGTCTGCCACCAGCAAGGTCTCCACGTAGCGAGGGGACGAGACGAACCTCTTGGCTCTTCGGTGCTCAGAGGCTTCTGATGGAGCGGACTCTCCCTCTGATCCAGGCTGCTGGGTTTGGGTGCTCTCGGTTCTCTGGGGTGTATCCTGATCACTTACCTAGACACACATTTAAAAAAAAGAAGTGAAATAAGACGTTTGTTTAAAATCAGTTAGAACCTCAAGTTTTCATATCTAACACAGAAGGCAGCTCTGCACCTGGAGATGGCAGCCAGCCCACCACAGCCCCTTGGAGCGAGACCCTTCTGTCCAGGGAGCTCGGCTCGGCTGCTGGCTTTCAGCGTGTCTGACATCTGCAGCCTGAAGGAATCCAGGACTAAAAGATTACACTTCAAACTGCAGCCAGACTTTTGCTTTTGTATTCAAGAAAAAAAATATTTTAAAAAATCAATACAAAAAAAGTGAATTTAAGAAAGAAATTGAATTGACTTCAAGGTGCTACAAGTGTGATATTTAAGGAAAGTTAACAAGAGAACAGAAACTGGGGACAACTTCTTGCAAGAAGCTAGGATGATCTTAAGCAGAAAATAAGTGAATTGAACCCGGGGCGGTGCTTACCCCACACTTGGTGCCGCCAGAGCTAGCTGAGGATCTCAGTCTTGTCCTTCGGATCAAGTGAGGCTGGATCTTCCCCGAGCCCGTCTGATTGCTCGGCTGGATGTGATACTCGTCTCCTCCGATCACGAAAGCGCCCTGGAGCCCACCGCAGAGGCTGACCGCCGCCAAAGTGCCGGGCAGCGAGTTGACGGTGCCGGCGTAGAAGCAGTGGCGCAGGTCGAGGTCCTTCTCCTCCTCGGCTTTGCCAGGCTTGGGTTGTCCCAGTCGTTGCAGGGTGACAGCCGGGGCCAGGAAGCTCTGATCGGGCTCAAGTTCCAAGACGAACCGCTGCCCGAAGGCTTGAAGCCGGTAGAAGATCTTCTCCCCCAGCTCCTGCCACTTCTCCGGGGCCAGCCTCTCCCGGAAACTCCCGGCTCCTTGCTTCACCTCCTCCAGCTTCTCATCCAGCCGCACCGGGTAGACCAGACTCTCCTCGGGGAGACCGCCCAGAGCTTGCCCGGGGGAGAGGACGGCCAAAAGCGGCAGCAAAACCAGCCTGACCACCGCATTCATCTTCAGATGGGATCGCCGAGAAATCCTAAGCAGTTTGAGGGAGCCAGCAGCCGCGAGTCGATTGCAAAACTTCCGGACACTTTTAGAATTTAATGCATTAAAAAATGCAACCTTTTTCCAGAGATTGGATTTGAAATAAATATTTTAAAAAGTCAGTCGGAGGGAATCACAGTTCCAATCTCTGCTTTGCCTCTTTTTCTTTGCAGCAATAGTAAAGTTTTTCCCCCCTCCCTTGTGGAGTTGCTGCTGGGTTATGATTTTTTTTCCTTTCCAAAGTGCTGCTCTTTTTCCCCCCCTTTCCTAGGGCTTCTTTGGTTTGTGCTGTACTCCGCACTCCAAGCGCTCCTTTTATACACCCCGCCAGCTCTCCTCACTCGCCGGCAGCCCCTCACCCTGGCCCCTTCCTTTCCCTCATCAAAGACTCTGCAGCCTATCCCAGCTCGGTGCGTAAGTGAGAGTTGGAACAGTCCAGCTGGCTCCGAGCCCAGCGCGTCCCACCGCCAGGAAAAGGGCTCTCGATCACCGCTGGGGCTTTGGGGCGGGGGAGTTTACTGAACAAGCAATTCTCAATTTTCTTTTGCACCTTTTTTATTCCAGGTAGCCCTGATGCCGCTTATGTAACCCGTTCTGCGAAACACAAAGTATCACAGATACAATGTCACATTCGCATTAAACCTCTCATTTCTTACAGCTTCTCCTGCGTTGAAACTTGCATCTAAGTTCCATATTATTGCCAATCCAGTCCTCCCGAAGTGAAATGCTGGGTAAACTCACCGGGACCTTTCTTTGTCTCTCCTGATATAGATTTTAGTTTCTATTCAATTTAATGTGACTCCCCCCCCCCCCACAAAAAAAATAATTCTATCGTTAATCTCAAATGTTTTGTAAATTATCCCGTTTCAAACTACCTGACATTTCTCTCTCTTTCCCCTCCAACCTAACGTACGCAACAGGCATTAACCGTTTAAAAATAAATTTCACAATGAATCAAAAAGAAAGTTCATCAAAACTTTTTTTTTAAGACAAGTTCAGTTCTGAGCTTTGGGTGGATCGCAAAGCGAGCAGTTTTTTTAAGGTGGACGCGGCCGTTAAAGTAGGCAAAAAAAAACCAAATCATTATTCAAGAAGTTGTAATAACACATTTTATTTTTTTTTCGTTAAAAAACTTAAATCAAGAAGAAGACTTGTTTGGAGAACACAGCAAAACGCATCTTTCCAGGTCCAATATTATGAAACCTCTACAAGCGGCCGCTTAAATAAACAGAAGAAGTGCCTTGAAGCAGATATTATACATTTACTTCTCTATTTTGTAACTTTAAGATCATATCTTTCTAAACACAGAAGCCAAGGTTCCATTTGAAGTGGCCAGAGCGACACCGGCTGTTAAACCAGTGTCTCCTTTTGCTCGCCACCTTAAACAAAGATTCGCGAGCCGGGCTGAGTGTCTGTGCGGCCCGAATCAATGTAACAGTGTATCACTGAATTAAGAACAAAAGCAATTACATATCCGAGCGGAAACCATCGTTAAATAGACAAGCTTTGTTTCTGAACCAGTTATATGGAACCCTCCCTTCCTAAAAATGATTTTTAACAAGTTGATTAATTAACCCTTTGTAATTAAAAAAAAATCAAAATTAAATAAAAACAGGGCATTTTTGTTAAGAATCCCATGCCTAATGTCCAGTTCATTTATTACACGATATTGGTGTGGATAAGATAAAACCACGGTTATCTTGGCTGGACTCCATCTCGGTACCACTTTGAGTCTAACCTTTACCAGGTACCTTCTTTACTAACAGTGTGTGCTTCAGGTGATTCTAGGAAGTAGATGCTCCTCGATTTTAACAGTGCATTTCACAATTTTATGTTATTTCACCAGCTGTTGGGCCGTGACTTGTTTCTGTGCTGCAACGCGATTGTGTTGGGGCTGCTACGTACGCTCGCCCGCACCTCAGCGTTTACAATCAGTAGCACTTTCAATAACAACAGGCAGGTTGAAATGAAACAAATCAGTTTGTTCAGTTTCGGATTAGTGATCCCTCCCCCGGGCCTCGGCACTACAAGTTAGTTAATCATTTTTCCATTTTAAGTACTGGCTGTCAAAGGATCCACTATATTAGAGTATTAATCAAGGAACTGCAGTAACAAGATAGGGAAAATACTGAAAATAAAAACAAAATGAATTCCAAATGTACAAGTTTAAAAAATGTTTCCAAGTTAACTTTTTTGCCCATTCGAAATGTACATCTCCAGATATAGATTTTTTTTGAAAGAAGACAGTAAGGCACATTTTGAATGTTATTTTTCCCAGTACTCAAGTGTTAAACTTGAATGTACAGAGAACTCGCAATGGAACAACTCCGACAGCAGATGGCGACTCTTAACCACACATTTAGCTCCACTTGTACCATATTCCTTAACTCTCATCGAACTGCGTCATTTTCTAGTCAACCTGTGGTGTTTAGGTGGAGTGCAATGGAACAGTTATAGGTCAATAAATAGAAACTCAGACCCTTTGATGATTCCAGTGTAAGCAAACAGGTTAGATCTAACAGCTGCTTTCATCTATCATTTGAAAGCCAGAGTTCTCACTGAGTGCCGATATTTACCTAATATACAGATGTGAGCTGGATGCAGAAACAGTAAGAACCTTGAAGATGCTTAATTTACACTCTTCTCGGCATTTCAGCATTTTTCTTCTAGGTGCTTACAATAAATTATCTATGCAGAATTTTTGTTTGTTGAAGATTACTTGGGATCTATAATGTTTTCTAAATTCCCAATCTTACTCAAAGGCAGCAAGAGGAGCTGGTGTGAGAAAGGGGAAAATGTAACAGTGATTCAGTAGATGGTGCTCTTCTGTGACTGGGGTTGAGGCGTATTGATGGGGCATAGTAGAGGCAGCTTCGTTCTGCATCTACCCATTCTACGAATGGGCCCCGGAATTGGAAAATGTTCCATTAATGGCGAGTACTGACATCTGTCACTTTGACAAGCTCAAAATTTAAATAAAAAAAAGTTAAAAAAAAAGGCCTCAGTATTAACATGTCAGGGCAAAGTGCCATGGAATGGTGGAACTGAGTTCATACCTGTGATTCCTCACGTTGTGCTGAAGTCAAGGTACCAGGTAGAGGCCAGGTGCTTTCTCAAGGGGGCAGCAGGGAGAAATTGGAAACAGAGGGATTTCTCTCCCTCCCCTCGTGCTCGTTTCACACACCTACTTGGGGATGAAATTCCAGTCATCGCTAAAAATGTGAAAGTTGAGTGGCAAATACTGGTTTTTACCCACCTACCCTTTTCTCTCAAATTAGTGAAGGCAAGAATGACAGTCTCGACCCACCGCCGCAGGGATTGTTTGTTGGATGAGATCTGCAGAGGGTCTGCATGACCAGCCACCTGCCCTCTTACTCACACGTGGCGCGCAGGATGGGGGCAAAAATTATAAGAAAATGAGGAAGTCACACCTTCAACGTAAATAAATAGAACTGGAGTCTCACCAGGATTCCTTCTCACCAGGAACTACAACCTATCTTCAGCTCAGTGCCATAGGTAACGTTCAACGGACACAATGCAGCATTATTATGAGGCAGAAACTCAGTATTAGGTTCCAGATGATGTCATAGAACCCAAGGTGCATTGCTTGAAATATGCTCCTATATGTGCTGACCCATTTATTATTATTGTCGTTGCTTAACATATTATCTTCTTCTTAGGCAGTCCCTCGGAACCGAGGATGACTTGTTTCCACACTAAAAATGAGTTCTCAGGTGACTGATGAGTCCAATGCGGGACCTACAGTCTCTGTCACAGGTGGGGCAGACGGTGGTTGAAGGGGCGGGTGGGTGGGGTGCTTGGGTTGACGTGCGCTCTTTGCGCTGCCTGCGCTTGGCTTCCGCTTGCTCCTGGCGAAGAGACTCGAGGTGTTCGGCGCCTTCCCGGATGCTTCTCCTCCACTTTGTGCGGTCGTGGGCCAGGGATTCCCAGGTATCGGTGTTGCACTTTTTCAAGGAGGCTTTGAGGGTGTCCTTGAAGCGTTTCCGCTGCCCACCTGGGGCTCTCTTGCCGTGTCAGAGCTCCGTGTAGAGCGCTTGTTTTGGGAGTCTCGTATCGGACATGCGGACGATGTGGCCCGTCCATCGGAGCTGATCGAGCGTGGTCAAAGCTTCGATGCTGGGGATGTTGGCCTGCCAATGGATTTGCAGGATCTTGCGGAGGCAGCATTGGTGGTACCTCTCCAGTGCTTTGAGGTGCCTGCTGTACATGGTAGGCCCAACATATTATACACAACTACAGAAAGTAGTGGCGAGTATCTCCCTCTTTTCCTGTTTCTTTCTAGTTCTCACGATCATTGGACTTTTGTTGGCTGACGCTTACGCCCATGCATCTTAGGCTGCGACAATCCTTCTTGCAGAGATCATACCAACATTTCAGAATAGGTCTGTTAGGTAGTTGAAGGTGGGGGCCTAGCGGGATATAGGAACAGGACAGGTAAATGGGATTAGGACTACTGCTCATACAGAGGATAAACACCACCATGGACTGGTTGGGCCAAACAGACTGCTTCCGTGTTGTAATTTCTATGTCATTCCTTTTGAACACTCCTGTTCCTGCACCAGTGCTGTTTCTCTAGCTGTGGAACAGAAATTGATTTGGTCGGGTCTGTTTCTCTGATCTTGACCATTTACCACCAATGGTGATGATTAACTGGCCATTAATCTCATTTCTGTTTTTGGAAGCTTGTTCTGCACAAAATGGCTGCCATGTTTGACTACATAACAAGTCACTGCACTTCAATAGTAATTTGTTGTGTGTGCAGCCCTTTCAGACACTTCTGAGAGACCTGATAAGGTGCTGTATTAAGCCAAGTCTTTATTTCTTTTCTGTCTTTCCAAGTTTTCCTCTGTTTCTCAGCTCATTTTTTTGTGATTTTAATTTGATATGTAATCCTGTTTGTCTGTATTGGGCTTCCTATGAATTATGTATATATTTTTTGCATTGGGCAAAATTTATCAATAGACATGGGGAAGGGGAAAAAGAAATGTAAGAAACCCTCTGACAATAAATGGGCGTAATTGCATTGTGGGCTGCAGACACCAGCCTTGTGATTCGTACCAATTGTCACAGAGCTATATCTTCTGAATTATAGGTGATGAATAATTCCTTACTAACTGTGATATTGGTCTTGTTGAAATGTCATTGCACATGACCTTTCCAATGCACGAAAACTCCTTTGTGTATGTAAAAGCAAAATACTGCGGATGCTGGAAATCTGAAATAAGAACAAAAGATGCTGGAAACACTCAGCAGGTCAGGCAGCATCTGTGGAGAGAGAAACAGAGTAACGTTTCAGGTTGTTAACTCTGTTTCTCTCTCCACAGATGCTGCCTGACCTGCTGAGTATTTCCAGCATTTGTGTTTTTATTTCAGTTGTCCTTTGTGTGTGTATAGAACCGTAATCAATTTACATATTTTACCAGTAGATGGCGCCAAAGGAACTTTTTTTTACACGTGAGGGGAGAAATCCTTCTATTTTCCTCCCAGGGCCCCTCGTCCCTCCACCCTACCCCCTCCTCACCCGCCCAGACCCTGTGATGATGGACGACCCGCTGCCAATGCTCTGTCAATACATTTACTAGCGAACCACGGGCAATGTCATAACTCCACAGCAACATTATAAGCAAGTTCTAAAGAAAGAAAAACTTGCATTTATAGAGCGCCTTTCACGACCACCGGACGTCTCAAAGCGCTTTACAGCCAATGAGGTACTTTTGGCGTGTAGTCACTGTTGTAATGTGGGAAACGTGGCAGCCAATTTGCGCACAGCAAGCTCCCACAAACAGCAATGTGATAATGACCAGATAATCTGTTTTTGTTATGTTGATTGAGGGATAAATATTGGCCAGGACACCGGGGAGAACTCCCCTGCTCTTCTTCAAAATAGTGCTATGGGATCTTTTACGTCCACCTGAGAGGGCAGACGGGGCCTCGGTTTAACGTCTCATCCAAAAGACGGCACCTCCGACAGTGCAGCACTCCCTCAGCAGTGCACTGACCTCTCTAGAGCCCATTAATGCTCACTTAGTGGGCACAAGTTCTCATGGTGCAACATGTGAGGTCTAACAAACCTATTCAACATTTTATTTAAAATCAGCACTTGTGTGTTTATTAAACCAACAACCCCAGTATTAGATTCCAGCCTGTAACTCACTCCCAGGTATCCGTTATTCTATACATCGGAACCCTTCAATTAGATTCCATCATGTAACTCACTCCCGGGCATCCGTTAGTCTATATATAAACCATCTGAAACCCTCGATTACATTTCAGCCTGTAACTCACTCCTGGGTATCCATTGTTCAACATGCCTGCAATTAAAGAGGTTAAATAAAAGTTTATATTAACCTTATGTTCATTGTCCACCAGGTGGCAATAGATGACCAGATTCTAGCTCTGAATCACCAAAGCCAGTGACTGGAATGACTGTGTGATACCACTACCCATGAGACTGCTATCCAGGAACAGATTTTTCATTGTCTAAAAATTTGGACCAGTTTTACTATTTTAATGACTAATTCACTGAATTATGTATCATGACAGCAGATGCAGGATCACATCCAGAAAATTCGTCAATTTTGACGAGTAATAATCCCGAGAACGTGAGTTCAAGTCCCACCATGGCACTTGGGGATTTTTTTTAATTCGTTTATGGAATGTGGGCATCGCTGGCAATGCCAGCATTTATTGCCCATCCCTAGTTGCCCCTGAGAAGGTGGTGGTGAGCCGCCTTCTTGAACCACTGCAGTCCGTGTGGTGAAGGTGCTCCCACAGTGCTGTTAGGGAGGGAGTTCCAGGATTTTGACCCAGAGATGATGAAGGATCGGCGAGAAACTTCGAAGTCAGGATGGTGTGTGTCTTGGAGGGCAACTTGGAGGTGGTGGTGTTCCAATGCGCCTGCTGCCCTTGTCCTTCTAGGTGGAAGAGGTCGCGGGTTTGGGAGGTGCTGCTGAAGAAGCCTTGGCGAGTTGCTGCAGTGCATCTTGTAGATGGTGCACACTGCAGCCACGGTACGCCGGTGGTGGAGGGAGTGAATGTTTAAGGTGGTGGATGAGGTGCCAATCAAGCGGGCTGCTTTGTCCTGGATGGTGTCGAGTATCTTGAGTGTTGTTGGAGCTGCACTCATCCAGGCAAGTGGAGAGTATTCCATCACACTCCTTACTTGTGCCTTGTAGATGGTGGAAAGGCTTTGGGGAGTCAGGAGGTGAGACACTCGCCGCAGAATACCCAGCCTCTGACCTGCTCTTGTTGCCACAGTATTTAAGTGGCTGGTCCAGTTAAGTTTCTGGTCAATGGTGAGCCCCAGGATGTTGATAGTGTGGGATTCGGTGATGGTAATGCCATTGAATGTCAAGGGACGGTGGTTAGACTCTCGCTTGTTGGAGATAGTCATTGCCTGGCACTTCTGTGGCGCGAATGTTACCTGCCACTTATCAGCCCAAGCCTGAACGTCGTCCAGGTCTTGTTGCATGCGGGCATGGACTGCTTCATTATCTGTGGAGTTGCGAATGGCGCTGAACACTGTGCAGTCATCAGCGAACATCCCCATTTCTGACCTTATGTTGGAGGGAAGGTCATTGATGAATCAGCTGAAGATGGTTGGGCCTAGGACACCGCCCTGAGGAACTCCTGCAGTGATGTCCTGGGGCTGTGATGATTGACCTTCAACCACCACAACCATCTTCCTTTGTGTTAGGTATGACTCCAGCCAGTGGAGCGTTTTCCCCCTGATTCCCATTGACTTCAGTTTTACTAGGGCTCCTTGATGCCAGACTCGGTCAAATGCTGCCTTGATGTCAAGGGCAGTCACTCTCACCTCACCTCTGGAATTCAGCTGCTTTGTCCATGTTTGGACCAAGGTTGTAATGAGGTCGGGATCCGAGTGGTCTTGGCGGAACCCAAAGTAGGCATCAGTGAGCAGGTTATTGGTGAGTAAGTGCTGCTTGATAGCACTGTCAATGACACCTTCCACCACTTTGCTGATGATTGAGAGTAGACTGATGGGGCGGTAATTGGCCGGGTTGGATTTGTTTTGTGGACAGGACATACCTGGGCAGTTTTCCACATTGTCGGATAGATGCCAGTGTTGTAGCTGTACTGGAACAGCTTGGCTAGAGGCGCGGCTAGTTCTGGAGCACAAGTCTTCAGCACAATAGCCGGGATGTTGTCGGGGCCCACAGCCTTTGCTGTATCCAGTGCGCTCAGCCGTTTCTTGATATCATGTGGAGTGAATCGAATTGGCTGAATACTGGCTTCTGTGATGGTGGGGACCCCAGGAGTAGTACGATATGGATCATCCACTCGGCACTTCTGGCTGAAGTTGGTTGCAAATGCTTCAGCCTTGTCTTTTGCACTCACGTGCTGGGCTCCACCATCATTGAGGATGGGGATATTCTTGGAGCCTCCTCCTCCCGTTAGTTGTTTAATGGTCCACCACCATTCACGACTGGATGTGGCAGGACTGCAGAGCTTTGATCTGCTCCATTGATTGTAGGATCGCTTAGCCCTGTCTATAGCATGCTGCTTCTGCTTTTTAGCATGCATGTAGTCCTGTGTTGCAGCTTCCCCAGGTTGGCACCTCATTTTTAGGTACGCCTGGTGCTGCTCCTACACTCCTTGTTGAACCAGGGTTGGTCCCCTGGCTTGGTGGTAATGGTAGAGTGAGGGATATGCCGGGCCATGAGGTTACAGATTGTGGTGGAATACAATTCTGCTGCTGCTGATGGCCCACAGCGCCTCATGGATGCCCAGTTTTGAGCTGCTAGATCTGTTCTGAATCTATCCCATTTAGCACGGTGGTAGTGCCACACAACACGATGGAGGGTATTCTCAGTGTGAAGACGGGACTTCATCTCCACAATGACTGTGCGGTGATCACTGCTGCCAATGCTGTCATGGACAGATGCATCTGCGACAGGTAGATTGGTGAGGTTGGTCAAGTAGGTTTTTCCCTCGTGTTGGTTCTCTCAGCACCTGTCGCAGGCCCAGACTGGCAGTTATGTCCTTCAGGACTCGGCCAGCTCGGTCAGTAGTGGTGCTACCGAGTCACTCTTGGTGATGGACATTGAAGTCCCCCACCCAGAGTACATTCTGTGCCCTTGCTACTCTCAGTGCTTCTTCCAAGTGGTGTTCAACATGGAGGAGTACTGATTCATCAGCTGAGGGAGGGCGGTAGGTGGTAATCAGCAGGAGGTTTCCTTGCCCATGCTTGACCTGAAGCCATGAGACTTCATGGGGTCCGGAGTCAATGTTGAGGACTCCCAGGGCCACTTCTTCCCGACTGTATACCACTGTGCCACCACCCCTGGTGGGTCTGTCCTGCCGGTGGGACAGGACATACCCAGGGATGGTGATGGAGGAGTTCGGGACATTGGCTGAAAGGTATGATTCTGTGAGTATGACTATGTCAGGCTGTTGCTTGACTAGTCTGTGGGACAGCTCTCCCAATTTTGGCACAAGTCCCCAGATGTTGGTGAGGAGGACTTTGCAGGGTCGACTGGGCTGGGTGTGCCGTTGCTGTGTCCATAGCCGGTGCCGAGGTCGATGCCGGGTGGTCCATCTGGTTTCATTCTTATTATTTTGTTTTGTAGCGGTTAGTTACAACTGAGTGACTTGCTAGGCCATTTCAGAGGGCAGTTAAGAGTCAACCACAATTTGAATGCAGTTCAAAAAATCTGGAAATAAAATAGCTGGTCTCAGTAAAAGTGACCATGAAGCTGTTGGATTGTCGTAAACCCAACTGGTTCACTAATGTCCTTTAGGGAAGGAAACCGCCCGCCCTTACTTGGTCTGGCCTAAATGTGACTCCAGTCCCACAGCAATGTCGTTGACACTTAAGTGCCCTCAACAGTAGCAAGTCACTCAGTTGTATCAAACTTCTCAGGGAAACTAGGGGTAGGTAATAAATGTCAGCCTTGCCGGCGATGCCCACATCCCGAGAATGAATTGTAAAAACGCTAACCTCATGAATACATGTACTGCCTGGTATGGTACAACAACAACTTGAATTTATAAAGTGTCATCCAATGTGGTAAAACGTCCCAAGGCGCTTCACGGGAATCTTATCAAACAAAATTTGACACCGAGCCACATAAGGAGTTATTAGGGCAGATGACCAAAAGCTTGGTCAAGAGGTAGGTTTTAAGGAGCGTCTTAAAGGGGGGGAGTGAGGTAGAGAGGCGGAAAGGTTTAGGGAGGGAATTCCAGAGCTTAGGGCCCAGGCAGCTGGAGGCTGTGTTGGAGCCAGTGGTGGAGCGATGAAAATCGGGGATGTGGATACTAGGTACTGAGCCATACAGATCGCAAAACCCCAGGCTTTACTCCTGCTCTGTTCCAATTTCACCCAGGATGGCGTAGGGGTGCCATCACCCACCAATTGTAGCACCTCACTGTCACTGTTGGCTAGGACGAGCTGACTAAGCACAGGACCAGAGACCTTTATGGTTCAGTATCACAGTGGCCAGTGCTCACACCAACTGAGCCATGGGAATGGGGGGAAACCTTTGGGTATCTCATTTAAAAAAAGCTGGTTATCAGCTTTTTAAAATGGAGTTCCAGTGGCTGAGTGGATATAGGCATCGATTGATACAATAGCGGTGGGGGTTCAATTCCTGATTTATGATGAGTTAGTTGATCTCAGTGGAGGCTGTAGTAAGAGCGTTACAGTTAGCTTCAGTGCCCTTAAACAAGAATGGGAAAAAAATGTATGCAGCCATCAGGTGAGGACAGGAATAAAAACAGAAAATGCTGGAAATGCTCAGCAGGTCAGGCAGCATCTGTGGAGAGAGAAACAGAGTTAACATCTCAGGTCGATGACCCTTCGTCAGAACAGGTGAGGACAGGATGTGGCTCGATCGTGATGGCTGTGAAAAGATTCATAGCTCAGACCATCCAGTTTCCCACTTGAAGGAGGAAAGTTGGCAGCGAATGGGAGGCAGTTGGGGATGGGCAAGGATAGCTGGAGCGGGAAACTAGCAAAGATAAAAGCCAAGAACTGTACCAATAGAGTGCCATCACTAGTAGTAGTCCCAAAAATCATTGCTCTTTTCTGGACATGTGGGGTAGACACTGCCAATCTATTTTGAGTTGTGGGGAGAGGAGAGGCACGACTTCCACTTGAGGCCTCCAGTGTGCCGTCATTGAAGAATGGCTATCTAGGTGAGGTGACTGAGGGCTGCCGGGGGCCTTGGCACTCCCCAGCGAGGCTCAGTGCTGTTGGGGGGGGCGGGGGGTTAACAGAGAAAAGAAAAATAAATACAATTATTCATGTTAAAAGGCAGACAGGGAGCAGAGCTTTAAAAATAAAAAGAGTGGGATAATTGATGGTGATGTGAGATGAATATTGAGAAAAGCAATGAAAGAACAACATTGTTAGCCACACAAACAAGCCTCTGCTGGCAAGAAGTGACTATCAGGAAAGTACAGTGTTTTTCTTCTGTTTAATATCCTGTGTGATTAATTTTCTTTCTCTTCCTGTGTCATTCTATTATGAAATACATTTTAATTCTAACAATGTTTGTGAGTTTTCTTCCAATGTAAGGACCAGTAAAGTCCTGTAAAGTGAATCTTTAATTCTGTACTTTAAAACAACCTCCTACTGCCTATACCCACCAAATGATCAAATCCTCTCTAAACCTCCGACCAATTACATTAAATCTGTGCCCCCTGGTTATTGACCCCTCTGCTAAGGGAAATAGGTCCTTCCTATCCACTCTATCTAGGCTCCTCATAATTTTATACACCACAATTAGGTCTCCCCTCAGCCTCCTCTGTTCCAAAGAAAACAACCCCAGCCTATCCAATCTTTCCTCATAGCTAAAATTCCCCAGCCCAGGCAACATCCTGGAAAATCTCCTCTGTACCCTCTCTAGTGCATTCACATCCTTCCTGTAATGTGGTGACCAGAACTGTACGCAGTATTCTAGCTGCAGCCTAACTAGTGTTTTATACAGTTCAAGCATAACCTCCTTGCTCTTATATTCTATGCCTTGGCTAATAAAGGCAATTATCCCGTATGCCTTCTTAACCGCCTTATCTACCTGTCCTACTACCTTCAGGGATCTGTGGACATGTACTCCAAGGTCCCTCTGATCCTCTGCACTTCTCAGTGTCCTACCATTTATTGTGTATTCCCTTGCCTTGTTAGCCCTCCCCAAATGCAGTACCTCACACTTCTCCGGATTGAATTATTTTTGCCACTGTTCTGCCCACCTGACCAGTCCATTGATATCTTCCTGCAGTCTGCAGCTTTCTTCTTCATTATCAACTACACGGCCAATTTTTGTATCATCTGTAAATGTCTTAATCATACTTCCTACATTCAAGTCCAAATCATTGATATATACCACAAAAAGCAAAGGACCCAGTACTGAGCCCTGCGGAACCCCACTGGAAACAGCCTTCCAGTCACAAAAACACCCTTCGACCATTACCCTTTGTTCCTGCCTCTGAGCCAATTTCGGATCCAACTTGCCACTTTGCCTTGGATCCTATGTGCTTTTACTTTCGTGACCAGTCTGCCATGCGGGACCTTATCAAAAGCCTTGCTAAAATCCATATAGACTACATCAAATGCACTACCCTTATCGACCCTCCTTGTTACCTCCTCAAAAAATTCAATCAGGTTAGTCAGATACGACCTCCCTTAACAAATCCGTGCTGACTGTTCCTGATTAATCTGTGTCTTTCTAAATGAAGATTTATCCTGTCCCTCAGAATTTTTTCCAATAATTTTCCCAACACTGAGGTTAAGCTGATTGGCCTGTAATTACTCCGTCTATCCCTTTCTCCCTTTTTGAACAACGGTACCACGTTAGCAGTCCTCCAGTCCTCCAGCACCACACCTATAGCCAGAGAGGATTGGAAAATGATGGTCAGAGCCTCTGCTATTTCCTCTCTTACTTCTCTTAACAGTCTGGGATACATTTCATCCAGGCCTGGGGATTTATCCACTTTCAAAAATGCTAAACCCCTTAATACTTCCTCTTTCACTATGCTTATTTCATCTAGTATTTCACTCTTTAAGGGAACGGTAGCACAGTGGTAATGTCACTGGGCTAATAATCCAGAGGCCTGGACTAATGATCCTAGATGTGAGTTCAAATCCCACCACAGCAGCTAGGGGAATTTAAATTCAGTTAATTAAATAAATCTGGAATAATTACTAGCATCAGTAATGGTTAACCATGAAATTGTCGTAAAAACCCATCTGGTTCACTAATGTCCTTTTGGGAAGGAAATCTGCCATCCTTACCTGGTCTGGCCTATATGTGACCCCACCAGCAGGACAGACCCACCAGGGATGGTGGCACAGCGGTATACAGTCGGGAAGGAGTGGCCCTGGGAGTCCTCAACATTGACTCCGGACCCCATGAAGTCTCATGGCTTCAGGTCAAGCATGGGCAAGGAAACCTCCTGCTGATTACCACCTACCACCCTCCCTCAGCTGATGAATCAGTACTCCTCCATATTGAAGAAGCACTGAGAGTAGCAAGGGCACAGAATGTACTCTGGGTGGGGGACTTCAATGTCCATCACCAAGAGTGGCTCGGTAGCACCACTACTGACCGAGCTGCTCGAGTCCTGAAGGACATAGTTGCCAGTCTGGGCCTGCGACAGGTGGTGAGAGAACCAACACGAGGGAAAAACCTACTTGACCTCATCCTCACCAATCTACCTGTCGCAGATGCATCTGTCCATGACAGTATTGGTAGCAGTGACCACCGCACAGTCATTGTGGAGACGAAGTCCCGTCTTCACACTGAGGACACCCTCCACCGTGTTGTGTGGCACTACCACCGTGCTAAATGGGATAGATTCAGAACAGATCTAGCAGCTCAAAGCTGGGCATCCATGAGGCGCTGTGGGCCATCAGCAGCAGCAGAATTGTATTCCACCACAATCTGTAACCTCAAGGCCCGGCATATCCCTCACTCTACCATTACCACCAAGCCAGGGGACCAACCCTGGTTCAACAAGGAGTATAGAAGAGCATGCCGGGAACAGCACCAGGCGTACCTAAAAATGAGGTGCCAACCTGGAAGCTGCATCACAGGACTACATACATGCTAAAAAGCGGAAGCAGCATGCTATAGACAGGGCTAAGCGATCCCACAATCAACAGACCAGATCAAAGCTCTGCAGTCCTGCCACATCCAGTCGTGAATGGTGGTGGACCATTAAACAACTAACGGGAGGAGGAGGCTCAATGAATCTCCCCATCATCAATGAGGGTGGAGCCCAGCACGTGAGTGCAAAAGACAAGGCTGCAGCATTTGCAACCATCTTCAGCCAGAAGTGCCGAGTGGATGATCCATATCGGCCTACTCCTGAGGTCCCCACCATCACAGAAGCCAGTCTTCAGCCCCGACAACATCCCGGCTATCGTGCTGAAGACTTGTGTTCCAGAACTAGCCGCGCCTCTAGCCAAGCTGTTCCAGTGCAGCTACAACACTGGCATCTATCCGACAATGTGGAAAACCGCCCAGGTATGTCCTGTCCACAAAAAGCAGGACAAATCCAACCTGGCCAATTACCGCCCCATCAGTCTACTCTCAATCATCAGCAAAGTGATAGAAGGGGTCATCGACAGTGCTATCAAGCGGCACTTACTCACCAATAACCTGCTCACTGATGCCCAGTTTGGGTTCCGCCAAGAACACTCGGCTCCTGACCTCATTACAGCCTTGGTCCAAACATGGACAAAGCAGCTGAATTCCAGAGTTGAAGTGAGAGTGATTGCCCTTGACATCAAGGCAGCATTTGACCTAGTGTGGCATCAAGGAGCCTAGTAAAACAGTAGTCAATGGGAATCGGGGGGAAAACGCTCCACTGGCTGGAGTCATACCTAGCACAAAGGAGGATGGTTGTGGTGGTTGAAGATCAATCATCACAGCCCCAGGACATCGCTGCAGGAGTTCCTCAGGGCAGTGTCCTGGGCCCAACCATCTTCAGCTGCTTCATCAATGTCCTTCCCTCACATAAGGTCAGAAATGGGGATGTTCGCTGATGACTGCACAGTGTTCAGCGCCATTCACAATTCCACAGATAATGAAGCAGTCCATGCCCGCATGCAACAAGACCTGGACGACGTTCAGGCTTAGGCTGATAAGTGGCAGGTAACATTAGCGCCACAGAAGTGCCAGGCAATGACTATCTCCAACAAGTGAGAATCTAACCACCTCCCCTTGACATTCAATGGCATTACCATCGCCAAATCCCCCACCATCAACGTCCTGGGGGTCACCATTGACCAGAAACTTAACTGGACCAGCCACATAAATACTGTGGCAACAAGAGCAGGTCAAAGGCTGGGTATTCTGCGGCGAGTGTTTCATCTCCTGACTCCCCAAAGCCTTTCCACCATCTACAGGGCACAAGTAAGGAGTGTGATGGAATACTCTCCACTTGCCTGGATGAGTGCAGCTCCAACAACACTCAAGAAGCTCGACACCATCCAGGACAAAACAGCCCATTTGATTGGCACCCCATCCACCACCTTAAAATTCAGTCCCTCCACCACCGGCGTATCGTGGCTGCAGTGTGTACCATCTATAAGATGCACTGCAGCAACTCGCCAAGGCTTCTTCGGCAGCACCTCTGAAACCCGCGACTTCTTCCACCTAGAAGGACAAGGGCAGCAGGCGCACGGGAACACCACCACCTCCACGTTCCCCTCCAAGTCGCACACCATCCTGACTTAGAAATATATCGCCGCTCCTTCATCGTCGCTGGGTCAAAATCCTGGAACTCCCTCCCTAACAGCACTGTGGGTATACCTTCACCACACGGACTGCAGCGGTTCAAGAAGGCGGCTCACCACCACCTTCTCAAGGGCAACTAGGGATGGGCAACAAATGCTGGCCTTGTCGGCGATGCCCACATCCCATAAATGAATTAAAAAAACTCCTCCTCCCTGATTGCAATTTCTGCATCATCGCTCTCTTTTGTGAAAACAGACACAAAGTATTCATTAAGAACCATACGTATGTCTTCCACTTCCACACACAGGTTACCTTTATGGTCCCTAATAGGCCCTACTCTTACTTTAGTTATCCTCTTGCTCTTAATGTATTTATAAAACATCTTTGGGTTTTCCTTGATTTTACTTGCCAATATTTTTTCATGCCCTTTTTTTGCTTTCCTAATTTCCTTTTTAGTTTCACCCCTGCACTTTCTATACTCCACCAGGGTTTCTGCAGTATCGAGCCCTCGGTATCTGTCATAAGCTTCCCTTTTTTTCTTTATCCTTCCCTGTATGCCCCTTGACATTCAGGGAGCTCTAGATTTGTTAGTCTCACCCTTTTTCTTTAAGGGAACATACTTGCTCTGAACCCTCACTATCTCCTCCTTGAATGCCTCCCACTGCTCTGACACTGATTTACCTTCAAGTTTCTGTCTCCAGTCCACTTTGGCTAAATCACATCGCAGCTTAGTAAAATTAGTTGAATCTGGAAGGCATGGATGAGGGTTTCAGCAGCATATGTGCGAGGTAGGTGTGGAGGTGGGTAATACCATGGAATTGGAAGTAGGTGGCCTTTGCGATGGAGAGGATATGGAGTCAGAAGCTCTGCTTAGAGTTGAATAGAATGTTGATATTGTGAAGAATCTGGTTCAGCCTGAGATAGTAACCAGGCAGGAGGCGGGGGCGTTGGCAAGAGTACGGAGTAGTGGGGGCCGAAGATGATGACTTTGGTCTATCTAATGTTTAACTGAAGGAAATTGCAGCTCATCCAAGACTGGATGTTGGACAAGCAGCCTGAAAACATAGAGGCAGTGAAGGGGTCAAGAGAGGTTGTGGAGAGGTAGAGCTGAGTGTAATCTGTGCACATATGAAAGCTAACTCCTTGTCTGTGGATGATGTTGTCAAGGAGCAGCATGTAGATGAGGAAGAGGAGGGGACATAGGGGATAGATGCTTGGGGACTTCTGAGGGAAGAGAAGCCATTGCTCGAAATACACTGGCTGTAAGAGTGGAACCAAGCAAGGGATCGTCTCACTGAGCTGGACAATGGAGGAGATGCGTTGAAGGAAGATGGTGCGGTCGACCATATTAAAGAGAAGATGAGTAGGGATAATGCACTAGCCACTAAGAATGTCATTTGTGACTTTGGTTTGGGTATTTTTTGGTGCTGTTAGAGGGGCAGAAACCTGATTGGAGAGATTCAAACAGGAAAATGCGGTAGAAATGGGCACAGATCTAGGAGGTGACAACACTTTAGAGAGGAAAGGGAGGTTGGCGATGGGGCAATAGTTTGCAAGGACAGATTCATGGTGGATTTTTTTAAGGATGAAGTAATGATGCCAGTTTTGAAATGGAGCGTGCCATTGCCTGAGGAGAGAGAACTATTTCAGCTAGCATGTGGGGCCAGTAGCTTAGTGGGAATGGGGTAAAAGGAACAGAAGGTGGAAATCACTGATGAGATGGGCATGGAGAGGGCATTGGGGGATGATGGGAGAGAAACTAGGGAGAAATGGTGGCTCAGAGCTGGTTTTGGGAACGTGGGGGAAGTTTGGTTTGGTGGGCAAGGGGAAAAGGAGAAAGCAGCAGAGACAGCCGAATGAATGGTATTTAACAAAGTCAAAAGAATCCATGAGCTCATCATATTTACTGTTGGAAGTGAAGGTGATGGGGGCAGGCGGGAGGGGTTTAAGGAGATGGTTGATAATTGAGAAAGGAAGCTGAGAATCTTTACTCAACAGGATGATCCTAGAGGAGTGGATGGTTTTGGCAGAAGAGTGTGAGGCCCAGTAGAGCTTGATGTGGTCCAGCCAGATATGGCAATGCATGTTTCAGCCAGTTGTGTGCCAGATACATTCAAGTCTATGCTCCTTGAACTTGAGGGAGTAAAGATGGGGGCCGTACCGGGGGAACAACTGGGATGAGAGATTGAAGGTTTCACTGGGGACAAAGGCACTAAAGGTGGGGGTAAGGGAGTAATTGAGCAAATCAACAGATTACAGAGGTATTGTGATGAATGGAGGACCAAAGGCTAGGCGGTTTGAAAGTGCAGTTGTGAATGACTTAAGAACATAAGAAATAGGAGCAGGAGTAGGCCATTCAGCCCTTCGAGCCTGCTCTGCCATTCAATGAGATCGTGGCTGATCTTCTGCCTCAACTCCATTCACCGGCCCTATCGCTATATCCCTTGATGCTCTTACTAGTCAGAAATCTATCGACTTCTGTTTTGAATATACCCAATGACTGAGCCTCCACAGCCCTCTGGGGTAGAGAATTCCAAAGATTCACCACCCTCTGCGTGAAGAAATTTCTTCTCATCTCAGTCCTGAATGACCTACCCTTTATCCTGAGGCTGTGGCCCCTGGTTCTAGACTCCCCAGCCAAGGGAAACATTCTCCCAGTATCCACCCTATCAAGCCCTGTAATAATTTTGTATGCTTCAATGAGATCCCCTCTCATTCTTCTGAATTCAAGAGAATACAGGCCTAGTTTACTCAATCTCTTCTCATACGACAGTCCCGCCATCCCAGGAACCAATCTCGTGAACCTTCGCTGCACTCCCTCTATGGCAAGTATATCCTTCCTTAGGTAAGGAGACCAAAATTGTACACAGTACTCCAGGTGTGGTCTCACCAAGGCCCGATATAATTGGAGTAAGACTTCTTTACTCCTGTACTCAAATCCTCTTGTAATGAAGGCCAGCATACCATTTGCCTTCCTAATGGCTTGCTGCATCTGCACATTCACTCTCAGTGACTCATGTACAAGGACACCCAGGACCCTTTGAGCATCTGCATTCCCCAATCTTTCACCATTTAGGAAATACTCTGCCTTTCTGTTTTTTCTACCAAAGTGGATAACTTCACATTTATCCACATTATATTCCATCTGCCATGTTCCCGCCCACTCACTGAGCCTGCCGAGATCCCCTTGAAGCCTCTTCACATCCTCTTCACAACTGACACTGCCACCTAGCTTTGTGTCATCAGCAAATTTGGAAATGTTACATTTAGTCCCCTCATCCAAATCATTGATATAGATTGTGAATAGCTGGGGCCCAAGCACCGATCCTTGCGGTACCCCACTTGGGGGAGACCTTTTCCAGGGGTGGATGCAAAAGGAAGTGGGGTTAGAAGGGGGTAGGTCGATGTGGGTAGTGAGGGATACAATGAGGAAGTTGAACATAGCTTTTTCAGTAATTACAACTACGATCGAAATTTTCTCGGGAAAGAACGGGTGGGTTGGAGGCGTGGGGGGAAGTGAAAGATGTAAAACCCGACCCCAACCCAGCCACTTTAACGGAGGCAGGTCGTGGAGCGGGTGAGCAGTCCGCTCTCAGATGGCAGGTCAGTCAGTAAAAACGTTTAAGGAGGCTGCGTGCCTCAATTTTAACAGGATTTTTATTTTTAACCCATAGAGGTCGGGTTTCCAGGGACTCAGGAATACTGGCTGGTAAAAGGGGGCAAGGAGGACCGGATCCACGAGTAAGTGCATTTACAGCTTGTGGGCCAGGAGGAGCAGGACTATTTCATAAGAACATAAGAAGTACGAACAGGAGTTGACCATACGGTCCTTCGAGCCTGCTCTGCCATTCAATAAGATCATGGCTGATCTTCTACCTCAACTCCACCTTCCCGCACTATCCCCATATTCCTTGATTCCCTTAATATCCAGTTTCCCCTTGGCCCAACAAGCTAACCTCTTTACACACCCCACGATCGGCCGACCCACCCCCATAGTCTCGCACCCTCCGACTCCCCCTCCCACCCCGTGTCCTCCGACTCCCACCCACCCCCGTGATCTCCGACTCCCCCAACCCAATCGCCTCCCCCAGCCCCCTGCGATCTTCAACTCCCCCACCTCCCCGCGATCTCCGCCTGCCCCCAACCCCCATGATCGCCAACTCCCCTCACCCCAAAGCCCTTCGCCGCCCCCCCCCCCCCCCCCCCCCCCCACCGCAGTAATAGAAATAGCCTTCTGATGCTCACCGGCAAGGCTCACTCATGAAGGATGGCCACTTAGGCAAGTTACTGGAGCACGATCAGCATTCAGGAAAGAGTCTGCGTCTTCAGGAGAGGAGAAGTGGAAGGGAGAAATTGATGGAAAAACACCCGAGAGAAAAGAACATTAACTTCCAATCCTGATGAAATGTAGGGGAAAGACACGAACCACCAACCCCACTGCACTGTTAGGGGGCAGACATACCTCCTCAGCATCCTCTGCAGGCTGAATCCCCTTGACCAAGGAGTGTCAATGTGAACTGGGGAGGATGTAAAAGTATGGGAAATTAATCCTGGTATGTGGCTGGAATTTCTGCTTTCAGAGTTTGATCACATCTCCTTATGTTTACAGGAAGAACCAACAGATGGCGCTGGCTATTAACTGTTATCATGTGTGCTTTGCTTGTTGGCCTCAATTCTGTGAAAACTCTGATCATTTGAGTGAAAAAGGAATGCAGTAATTAGTCTCAGCTCCTCTGCATTAGGGAGAGAAAATAATCATCCAGAAATCCTGTTCCTGAATGCTATTCAGAGTCCCTTGCTGGACCTCAGGATTGAGCTTGGCTTTGATGGACCCAGAGTCAAATTGCACCCTGATACTCACTTTCCAGACTCACCCACGCAATGGGTACTTCGGCATGGTATCGAAGGGATTCCCTGTGCTCAGGTAATTGTATCCCGTTAAAGGTTAGCACCCAGGGAGAGGAGAATTACAAAGTGGAGAAACTGGCAAAAATAAAGGAAATATATTCAAGAGCAGGACAGGTGGGGATGAAGAACCAGATTGACTCAAATTGATAAGGATGGAGTGTTGCACGCTCACAATTTCATTAGCAATTGATTGATTCTATGCTATTCTTATAGTATGTGCATAAATAAAAGAGAGAGAAGACAATTTTTCTCTCTCTTTCTCTCTTCGGTCTTGGTGAATCACGCACATTGGAACAGGAGTGCAAAGTCAATAAACGAATAACAAAATTGCGATTGTTAGCACCACCCAGGATGATGGCCAAATCCTCCCACTGCAGGCTGAATACACAATGACCATGGGACAGAACAGGGGCTATGGAGACAATTGCTTTCTGGGAATATTGCACTCCAATTTTCTGGAACTAAAGAAGTGTCATAATTTAAATAATAGGGGTTACAAAGAGACATGAGAAAAAAATAGAGCTGAAGGAGAATCTTATAAAAAGGGGAACCAAAATTCTAGTAAGAAAATATAAAATGGCTCAGCAGAAATGTGGGAAATCTCAACTCCTTTTGATTGTCATGTCAAAGGCTCACTCTAGTAAACAGTGGTGGAATGTGCCTATTTTATATGGTGATGACTACATCGGAGGATGAAATCCCACAAGGTCCAAGATATCACCTACTGTCATTAAAATGGAGGTCACCTTTAACCATGTATGCGTGGACAAAAGGCACTCTGATAACTGCTTGCTCCTGTAGTGAAGAAGTAAATCCTCCATAACCATCCAGGCTCTTCATGGCCTCACCTCACTGCCACATTTTTCTACAGCCATGATGTAGGTCTAACAGGAACCCTGCTTCACCAAAGCTCTTTTTGCTAGAAGGCATGTAATTAGTAACCCCACCATGACAACCTCTTTCTGATCTTCCCCCTCCTGAGGGAGATTCTGCAGTCTCCTCCAGTAGCTGCTGTATACTTGGGGCACCTCTGATCTGGTACCACGGTGCACCTAAACACATGCTATTGATATTGCCAGTGTGGACACGGTTTCCCCCTCAGCACAGAGCAGGAGCTTCATTCTTTGTTGCGTTGGAGCTTCCCCGCCATCTGTGTCGTGTCAGCTGTGGCTCAGTGGGCAGCACTCTCGTCTCTGAGTCAGAAAGGTTCTGGGTTCAAGTCCCACTCCAGTGACTTGAGTGCAAAAAGCTAGGCTGACACTCCAGTGCAGCGCTGAGGGAGTGCTGCACTGTCAGAGGTGCCGTCTTTCGGATGAGATGTTAAACCGTCTGCTCCCTCAGGTAGACGTAAAAGATCCCATGGCACTATTTCGAAGAAGAGCAGCGGAGTTTTCCCTGGTGTCCTGGCCAATATTTGTCCCTCAATCAACATAACAAAAACAGTTTATCTGGTCATTATCACATTGCTGTTTGTGGGAGTTGGCTGTCGCGTTTCCTACAATATGACAGCAACTACCCTTCAAAAATACTTCATTGACTGTAAAGCGCTTTGGGACATCCAGTGGTCATGAAAGGCGCTATAGAAATGCAAGTCTTTCTTTCTTTTGACACTCCTGCAGCTTAATCTAAGTGGCATTATATGTTGGGAACCTTATTCTAATCAGTGATTTGGAATTGCTGCAGGCATTTACTGAAAGCTACACTAAAGATACTCCATAATATCTGCCTGCCTGTTACAGGGAAAGTGACGGAGTGGGTAACTATTACATTTTGCATTGATTTCTGTGTTGGAGCAAAATATACATTGAAACATCAATTCAACATAGTTCTTCCAAGATCCACGATAACAGTTAAAAAAATATAGCGGATATCCCCAGCGGCCTGGTGAGTAAAGGCATTGCCCAGGAAATGTCCATGCTGACAAGCAAGATCCCAGGCTTGATTTCCCACTTTTGCTGAGTGAGCTGATCTCAGCAGGGGCAGTGGTTGGGGTGCTCCAATCAGCATGATGTCCTGAGCTAGGAAGGGTACAATCAATCTGTGTTTCTTCTCCTGGTCATCATCCAGCAACGCTTGCTGGAAAGTGCACATATGTGGAGGTCTGGTCAGGCTCAACTATGATGACCCCATGGTTGAATAGCCTTTTGATCCTGTCAAGCGTCACACGTGAAGAATGGCCACTTAGGCAAGGAACCAAAGGTTGCTGATGCCCGTAGAACTACACCCAGTAAGAGTCAGAATGTTTAGGGTGGGTGTGTTGCGGGGGGGGGGGGGGGGTGCAGAGAATTAATAGAGAGAATATTGGGATATTGTAGGTGTTCACTTGTGTCTTATTCACCCAGTTCACTCACCGTATGAACAGAGCATCCAACTGTGACTCACTGTGCCATGGGATTATTGGGGTCCACCTGAGAGAGCAGACAGGGCCTTAATTTAACATCCCAGCCAAAAGACAACGGCCCTGCTATTGCCAGATTGGTAAGCGAGGGGTGGGTGGAGTTTCGGTCAGGAAACATTTCCAGTTGGGAGGGGAGCACTCAGGCCGCAGCCACAGATAAGGAGCCTGCAGCTGCTAGTAGGGGGGGGGGGTCCGAACCAATGTTCCCCCGGATCGCAAGGTCCTGCGCAGGCCGCTCACCAGCTGTTCTGCTGGAAGAGATACGGCGCAGCAAATTTAATGGGCCCGCGCAGGGAAAAAAATAGAGGGAACATTGGTCCAAACCCCGGGACAGGGTGGGTGGGGTCCGAGCCCTGATCAAGGGGGGTCTGAGCCCTGATCGAGGGAGGGGGTTTGAATGGGGGAGGTCTAATGGCGGCGGGTGGGGGGGGAAGGGGCGATTCAATCCCAGGAAAGGAGATAAGCTTGGGGGCCCGGTGGGAAGCACTCCTGCTCCTCCTGGCCCACAAGCTGACCTTTTCCCTGAAACTGTCTTCGCCTCCCTTGTGCTGCCAGGTCTGCCGAGGCCTAGGATACCCAGCCGGCCAGGGTTAAACCTGTAAAGCAAGTAAAATCAGAATCTGCCAGCCTCATTATAATATTTAAATGGATAACCCTCCTCCTGGGAGTGGATTGGCTGCCCGCTCCCTGTCCTGCCTCCGTTAAAGCCAGAAGTAGGCGGGTTGGGGGTCAGGTTTGAGATTTAAAAAATGCTAACATCTCACCTGTTTTTGGGGGTTACAATTACCCCCAGCATCTCTGACAGTACAGCACACCTTCACTCGTGCACTGAAGTTCCAGCTTAGCTTATGCTAAGGCTAGAATACTCAATGAGTACTTTGTATCGGTGATTACTAAGGAAGTGGATGCTGACAAAATATCGGTAGAAGTGGAAAAGGTAGGAGCAATGGAAGGGGTGAAAATTGATAGACAGGATGCACTAGAAAGGCTGGGTATGCTTAGAGTGGATAAGTTGCCTGGTCCAGATGTCTTGCATCCCAGGTTGCTAAGGGAATTGGGGGAGGAGATAGCAGAAGGGCTTGCCATAATTTTCCAATCTTCCCTAGATGTGGGGGAGGTGCCTGAGGATTGGAAAGTGGCAAATGTGACACCATTGTTCAAGAAAGGGTGTAAGGACAATCCTAATAACTACAGGCCGGTCAGTTTAACATCAGTGGAGAGTAAAGTTTTAGAAACAATAATCAAGGAAAAAATTAATGGGCACTTGGAGAGGTTTAAGCTAATTAAGGAGATCCAACATGGATTTGTAAAAGGCAGATCGTGTTTGACTAATCTAATTGAATTTTTTAATGAAGTAACAGGGAGGATCGATGAAGGGAATGCAATGGATGTTGTCTACATGGATTTTCGGAAAGCGTTTGACAAAGTGCCACATAGAAGGCTGGTTAACAAAATTGAGGTTCATGGAATAGGTGGGTCAGTGGCAGCTTGGATAAGGAATTGGCTTAAGGACAGAAAACAGCGAGTTGTGGTAAATGGCTGTTTTTCAGACTGAAGCATGGGAGACAGTGGTGTTCCCCGAGGGTCAGTGTTGGGGCCACTGCTTTTTTTGATATATACAAATGACCTGGATATTGGAATACAGAGTAGAATTTCTAAATTTGCCGATGACACCAAACTTGGGGGTGTGGCAAACAGTGATGTTGATACCAATCGACTGCAACAGGACATAGAAAGGCTAGCAGAATGGGCAGACAAGTGGCAGATGGAATTTAATACAGAGAAGTGTGAGATGATGCATTTTGGCAGAAGGAACAGGGAGAGACAATATACACTTAATGGCACAGTTTTAAAGAGTGTGCAGGGACAGAGGGACCTGGGAATTAACGTGCATAGGTCCCTGAAGGTAGCAGGACATATTGAGAGAGTGGTTAGCAAAGCATATGGGATCGTGGGCTTCATAAATAGAGGTATTGAGTACAAAAGTAGAGAAGTTATACTGAACCTTTATAAAGTGCTGGTTAGGCCACAACTGGAGTATTGCGTCCAGTTCTGGTCACCACACTTTAGGAAGGATGTAAAGGCCCTTGAGAGGGTGCAGAGGAGATTTACCAGAATGGTTCCGAGGATGGGGGATCTTAGCTACAAGGACAGGTTGGAGAAGCTGGATTTGTTTTCATTAGAGCAAAGGAGGTTGAGGGGTGATTTGATAGAAGTGTACAAGATTATGACGGGTTTGGATAGGCTAGACGGGGAAAGGCTGTTCCCACTAGTTGATGGTACAAGGATTAGGGGACACAGATTTAAGGTTTTGGGCAAGAGATACAGGGGGGATGTGAGGAAAAGCTTTTTTACGCAGCGAGTGGTGATGACCTGGAATTCGCTGCTGACGGAAGTGGTGGAAGCGGAGACACTCAATGTTTTCAAGGGGAGACTGGATAGGCACTTGAGGGAAATAAACTTGCAGGGCTACGGGGATAGAGCGGGGGAATGGGACTGATTGGATTGCTCTGCAGAGAGCCGGCACGGACTCGATGGGCCGAATGGCCTCCTTCTGTGCCCTTATGACTCTATGACATCTATGACTTAAACTCTGTAGTGGGGTTTAGCTCACAGACAAGCATATTACTACTGGATTTGACTTAACTCCATGCTGAATATGCAACCCCTTTGATAATGCTTCCCAAATCTAATAGTTGGGAATGAGTTCAGATAAGGCACTCTCAAAGTCAGGGTAAGTGTCTCCAAGATTCTAACATTATTTTGTTATATAGAAGTGTTTATGGACTGGGTGGCATACTCATTTACAACAACAACATCTTGTATTTATACAGCGCCTTAAACGTAATAAGACGTCCCAAGGCTCATCACAGGAGCATTATCAAACAAAATTTGACACTGAGCCACATAAGGAAGTATTAGGTCAGATGACCAAAGGTGACAGAGGTAGGTTTTAAGGAGTGTCTTAAAGAAGGAGAGACAGGTAGAGAGCCGGAGAGCTTTAGGGAGGGAATTCCAGAACTAAGAGCCTAGGCAGCTGAAGGCAAGGCCGCCAATGGTGGAGCGATTAAATTTGGGGTTGCGCAAGAAGGCCAGAATTGGAGGAGCGAAGAGATCTTGGAGGTTTGTAGGGCTAGAGGAGGTAACAGAGAGAGGGAGGGGAGAGACCATGAAGGGATTTGAAAACAAGGATGAGAATTTTAAAATCGAGGCGTTGCCGGACCGGGAGCCAATGTAGGTCAGTGAGCACAGGGGAGATGGGTGAAACGGGACTTGGTGCGAGTTAGGATACGAGCAGCAGAAATTTGGATGAACTCAAGTTTATGTAGCATGGAAGATGGGAGGCCGGACAGGAGAGCGTTGGAATAGTCAAGTCCAGAGGTAATAAAGGCATGGATGAGGGTTTCAGCAGCAGATGAGCTGAGGCAAGGGCAGAGACGGGCGATGTTATGGAGGTACAAGTAGGCTGTCTTGACGATGGAGTGGATATGCGGTCGGAAGCTCATCCGGGGTCAAATATGACACCAAGGTTGTGAACGGTCTGGTTTAGCCTCTTAGAGTTGCCAGGGAGGGGGTTAGAGTCGGTAGCTAGTGAACGTAGTTTGTGGCAGGGACCGAAGACAATGGCTTCAGTCTTCCTAATGTTTAGTTGGATGAAATTTCTGCTGATCCAGTACTAGATGTCGGACAAGCAGTGTAACAAATCAGAGACAGTGGAGGGGTCGAAAGAGCTGCTAATGAGGTAGAACTGGGTGTCGTCAGTGTACATGTGGAACCTGACATTGTGTTTACGGTTGGTGTCGCCGAAGGGCAGCATGTCGATGAGAAATAGGAGGGGGCCAAGGATAGCTCCTTGGGGGACTCCAGAGGTAGCGGTGCGGGAGCGGGAGTGGGAATTGATGCCATTGCAGGTGATTCTTTGGCTACGACTGGACAGATAAGAATGGCTGTCCCACTCAGCTGGACGACGGAGGAGAGGTGTTGGAGGAGGATGGTGTGGCCAACTGTGTCAAAGGCTGCAGACAGGTCGAGAAGGATGAGGAGGGACAGTTTACCACGGTCACAGTCACATAGGCTGTCATTTGTGACTTTGATGAGGGCTGTTTCAGTACTGTGGCAGGGCCGAAACCTGCTTGGAGGGATTCAAACATGAAGTTGCGGGAAAGATGAGCACGGATTTGGGAGGTGACAACACGTTCAAGGACTTTGGAGAGAAAAGGGAGGTTGGAGATGGGGTGGTAGTGTGCAAGGACAGAGGGGTCAAGGGTGGGTTTTTTGAGGAGAGGGATGAGGATGACTGATTTGAAGGGGAGGGGGACAGTACCTGAGGAGAGGGAACCATTAACAGTATCAGCTAACATGGGGCCAGGAACGGAAGTTGGGTGGTCAGCAGTTTGGTGGGAATAGGGTAGAGGGAGCAGGAAGTGGGTCTTATGGACAAGATGAGCACGGAGAAGGTATAAGGGTAGGTAGGAGAGAAACTAGAGAAAGATGCAAGTTCAGGGCGAGGGCAGTGGGGATCCTTAGGGGAAGCTTGGCCCGGTGGGCTAGGGAAGGGGGGGAAGCAGCAGAGGCATCTGAACGGATGGTCTAAATCTTAATCACAAAGAAGTTCATGACCTCTTCGCACTTGCTGTTGCTGGTGAGGGTGGAGGAGGCTGGGGAGAGGAGTTTAAGGAGAAGGTTTGTAGTGGAGAAGAGAAGCCGGGGGTTATCTTTGCATTCCAGGATGATCCCGGAATAGTCAGCAGTTTTGGCAGCGGAGAGCGGGGCCCGAGAATGCTTTGGCGATGAATGGCTAAACCAGTTGTCTGCCATAAAGTCTGTGTCCCTTGAACTTAAGGGAGCAGAGTTGAGGGCTGTACCAGGGGAACGACTTGGGTGAGAGACAGTATTGGTTTCAATGGAGAGAAGGGCATCAATGGTGGAGGTGAGGGTTTAATTGAGCAGATCGGTAGCTGCAGAAATGCTGTGGTAAATGGAGGGCCAAAGGCTAGACTGTTGGGATTTGTAAGTGCAGTTGTAAGTGATTTGGGGGAGTGTTTTTGCCAGGGATAGACACAGAAGGAAGTGGGTTTGGGAGGGGGCAGGTGGATGTGGGAGGACAGCGATACAAGGAAGTGATCAAAGAGGGCCTCATATGTGATTGACACAATGGGAGTAGAGAGGCCATGTAAGATGGCAAAGTCAAGGGGGTGGCCGTAAATATGGGTATTCATGATGAGTTGAGATGGAGGTTGAAATCAAAGAGGATGAGAAGTCGCTCGGTGCAGAGGCTGAGCTGTGAAAATATCTCAGTGAGAAGCTTGGCGTGGTACTTAGGTGGGTGGTAGATAACGAGGATTTTAAATGAGAGGCGAGACGGGTGGAACAAGGTGAGATGCTCAAAGGACGAGAAGGTGCCAGAGCAGTAGGACGACAGACCAAGGTGTGATTTGGTGATAAGAGCCACACCGCCACTGCGGCGGTTTGGGCGGGGCAAGTGGTGGAAGGTATAGCAAGGAGGGGATGCTTCATTAAGGGGAAAGGTGTCATCACCTGTCAGCCAGGTTTCCATCAAAGACATGATGTTGGTGTTATCATACACAATAAGCTCATGGATGGCAAGGGGCTTGTTCACAAGTGAACGTACATTCTGGAGGGAGATGGGAGGTGATAGCTGGTCTGCTGGCAGAGTCCACAGGGTCCGTATTGGGAGGGGTGAGTGCGACGTGAAGGAGCTAGGCAAGATTAGCCCCCAGCGGGCGTGCTGGGTGGGAAGGTCGGTGCGAGAGTAGGATGGGGCAGTTGGGGTTGCTGCTCAGGAGATAGTGACAAGTGCCTCGATGGTCCCGTTGGAGGATGGCAAGAGAGGCACAGAGGGAATCTGTAGACTTATCTCAGAGGGAGTCAAGCCTGGGATGGCGGCAGGAGAGTAGGAAAGTTGAGGAGTGCTAAAGGGTTGGGGTAGGGATTGGGAGGGCAGAGCACCCAAGAGAGGAGAAATGAAAGGACAACAGGAGAGAGAGGAGCCTAGGAGGAATAAAGAGAAAAGAAAAGGGGAAAAAATGAAGGGGATTTAGCAAACTATCCTTTAACATCTGGGGGGGGTCTGTGTTTAAATCCAGTCCAACTGATGTAGTGTGGAAAGTTTCCTTACAGTGCCAGCTGCAATAATTTCTAAATAAAAGGAGTTCAATCTCAATCCAATTCCTAGTGGGCACAGGCCCAAAAACCAAATGCCATAATTCAGCACACACGACAATCATACTCAGAAAGGAGGGAGACAGAAAGCAGGCGACTATCGACCAGTTAGCCTAACACCTGTCATTGGGAAAATGCTGGAGTCCATCATTAAGGAAGTGATAGCAGGACATTTAGAAAATCATAATATAGTCAAGCAGAGAAAGGGAAATCATGCTTGACAAATTTGCTGAGTTCTTTGAGGATGTAACGAACAGAGTGGATAAAGGGGAACCAGTAGATGTCGTGTATTTGGATTTCCAGAAGGCATTCGATAAGGTGCCACATAAAGGATTACTACACAAGATAAGAGCTCACGGGGTTGGGGGTAATATATTAGCATGGATAGAGGATTGGCTAGCTAACAGAAAACAGAGAGTTGGGATAAATGGGTCATTTTCCGGTTGGCAAACTGTAACTAGTGGGGTGCCCCAGGGATCAGTGCTGGCGCCTCAACTATTTACAATCTATATTAATGACTTGGATGAAGGGACTGAGTGTAATGTAACCAAATTTGCTGATGATACAAAGATAGGTGGGAAAGCAAATTGTGTGGAGGACGCAAATAATCTCCAAAGGGATATAGATAGGCTAAGTGAGTGGGTAAAAATCTGGCAGATGGAGTTTAATGTGGAAAAATGCGAGGTTATCCACTTTGGTAGGAAAAATAAAAAAGCAAATTATTATTTAAATGGGGAGAGATTACGAAATGCTGAGGTACAGAGGGATCTGGGGGTCCTTGTACATGAATCACAAAAAGTTAGCATGCAGGTAAGCAAGTAATTAGGAAGGCAAATGGAGTGTTGGCCTTTATTGCAAAGGGAATGGAGTATAAAAGTAGGGAAGTCCTGTTACAACTGTACAGGGCATTGGTGAGACCATACCTGGAGTACTGCATACAGTTTTGGTCTCCTTATTTAAGGAAGGATATACTTGCATTGGAGGCAGTTCAGAGAAGGTTCACGAGGTTGATTCCGGAGATGAAGGGGTTATCTTATGAAGAAAGGTTGAGCAGGTTGGACCTATACTCATTGGAGTTTAGAAGAATGAGAGGGGATCTTATTGAAACATATAAGATTCTGAAGGGGCTTGACAGGGTAGATGCAGAGAGGATGTTTCCCCTCGTGGAGGAATCTAGAACTAGGGGGCATAATTTCAGAATAAGAGGGCACCCTTTTAAATCAGAAATGAGGAGGAATTTCTTCTCTCAGAGGATCGTGAATCTTTGGAATTCTCTGCCCCAGAGAGCTGTGGAGGCTGGGTCATTGAATATATTTAAAGTGGAGATAGACAGATTTTTGAACGATAAGGGAGTCAAGGGTTATGGGGAGCGGGCAGGGAAGTGGTGTTGAGGCCAAGATCAGATCAGCCATGATCTTATTGAATGGCGGAGCAGGCTCGAGGGGCGTAATGACCTACTCCTGCTCCTACGTCTTATGTTCTTATGTAAAGGACATGAGGGTCGTTGACATGAGAAACAGAGACATCACACTGGTGCAGTTGGAAGGTTAAGGTGCATGTTGGGGCAGAATAGAGGGAATTTTATTCTGCATCAAATCCACACCATCTTGATTTGAGGGAGCTTGATGAGGAAACTTGGAGACAAGATGCCTCAGCAATGACATTCCTCATCTTGGCAAGCACAATTCACAAAAAGGTACGTGACTGGAATTAGTTCAACGGCCTCAATTGCTTGCCTTCCTGATTATCTTCCAGACTTTCTGGTGGATAAAGCCTTGTATGAAGTGCTGCCTCATGTACAGCTTCTTTATTAGTTGTGTTCCACCTCAGCATCAGCCTTGGCTTAATGTTAGCACACTCACTTAATCAGAAGGGTGTGGGTTCACAGCCCATTTGAAAGACTTGAGCACATAATCAAGGCTCACACTTCAGTGCAGTACTGAAGGAGTGCTAGACTGTGGGAGGTGCTATCTTTCAGATGAGATGTTGAACTGAGGGTCTGTCTTCTCTCTCAGGAGCATATAAAAATGCCATGGCACTATTTGTCAGCCATGGCTCAGTGGTAGCAACTCACCTCTGAGTCAGAAGATGGTGGTTTCAAGTCAAACTCCATTGACTTAAGCACATAATCTAGGCTGACACTTAAGTGAGGGAGTACTGCACTGTTGAAGCTGGAGGAGCCATCTTTCAAATGAAGTATTAGACTGAGATCCCAGCTGCTCTCTCAGGTGGACATAAAAGATCCCATTAGAAGAAGAACTAGGGAGTTCTTCTGGTGTCCTGTCGAATATTTATCCCACAACCAACATGACTAAAACAGAGTAACTGGCCATTTACCTCCTTGCTGTTTGTGGGAGCTTGCTGTGTGCAAATTGGCTGCTGCGTTTTCTACATTGCAACAGTGAATACACTTCAAAAGTACTTAATTGGTTGTAGAGTGTTTTGAGACATCCTGAGATCGTGAAAGTAACTATATAAATGCATGTTCTTTCTTTGAAGAGTATGTCTGGTGGCCTGGCTAACATTTATCCCTTAACCAATACCACAAAAAACAGATTATCTGGTCATTTATATCATTGACGTTTGTAGAACCTTGCAGTGCACAAATTGGCTTCTATCTTTTCCTACATTGCAACAGTGACTACACTTCCAAAAATCATTGGCTGTGAAGTGCTTGGGCATCCCGAGTTCGTGAAAGACACTAAATAAATGGAAGTTCTTTTTTATCCACTTTTCTTGATGAATAAAACTACATCAGGTTTATTTTTTCATTTGCAGTGCGCTTGTCCTCATTTCCGTGCTTAAGGTGCATCATACATGTTAAGAACAAAATCTGGGGAATCACAATTATCAACTAATTTCCATTATCCACTGGGGAAGGCGGGTCCAATCTACAATGGGAGGTAATGGAAGTCCTACTCATAGAGACATTTACATACACATACACACACGCACGCACGCGTACAGAGGAAGCCAGAGCCTTTATATCCTCGTAGGTCTCCTTTTTCAAGGTGCAATTACTACTTTGAAAGGTTTGTCTTTGCTGCTTCCCTTCAATTCTGTCAATTAAAATCATTTTTCTTGAAGCCAATTCTTTACATTTCTGTGCTTTTGAGATAGGTGGGAGAGGGGAAAGAATGAAACCTCAGAATGGAAATTGAATACTGAAATAGTCTTTTAAATTCAACCATTAAACAAAAACAACACCAGGTATTAAATTGTGAGACTGTAGTATTGCGTTTGGGAATATATAATTTACACACATTAAAAAAAGGTGAATTTTGGCATTAGTTACACAGGCAACATGATTAATGTTACAGTACATTACAGAATATTACTGATGTGCTTAAAATAATTGATAAAAAAAACCTCCCAGACATGATTAATATGCATTACACAACTGCTACATTTTTTAAAACAAGTATTAGAATGCATTTGACATGTTGCCTCAGTTAATTAATTAAAAAAAAAGACAAGCGCAGCTTCCCTCATGAGGAATGCAAACAGCATCTAAATAATGACACAAGGAAAGAGCACATCGCAATAGTACACAAAGCAACCAGTGCTGTACATTACGTAAACATACATATTTTAAAAATATAGTGAACTTTCACAAGAAGAGTGAAGCATAAATTAAACACAGTTGTAAAATAGGACACAACAGCAAATCTTCTTCAAAAAACTTGCACGGTGGGTGTTCTCCACATTAAATAGCAATAAATAAAACTGTTACATCAAATTCACACACCAGCTGTACAAACGCAAATAAATTATTTCAGTGCTGTGCCTTACACTTTTTCACAATTTAAATTTACACTGGAATGTTTTTTTCCCTCATCCCTTTGCGGCAGCTCGCTCTTAGATTCCCCAAATCAAAAGGAAGCTGTTGATCTGAAGATGCAGAGTGAGTTCATATCATTTTGGTTCCATTGGCCCAGCTACGAAAATGACTAAGGGCGGGACATATAACAGAGTCCAGAATAATGCCGCCAATTTTTTTTTTATTGAACGGGGAGCCTTTCCAAACCCAACCCACCCAGTACTCCTCCCAGGACCACACACTGGGACAGCAGAAAGTACCTCTTGGGGATCGTCTAGACCTGCGTGGCCCAAGTCGCTCCAAGAGTCATGCACGTAAGATTGCAGGGGAGACTGCTATTGCTCTTTCCCCTCTACCCCCATTCCTCACTCCGGGGTCACGTACTGGGTTTGGAATTGGCAGTCCATACTGTCCCCTGGGATTTGGAGGAGTCCATTGTTCCATCAGGGACCACATGCTATCTGCTGGGATCGGAGCCGCTCTACTGTAAAATGTGCCAAATCTGTCATGAGACAGTATCCACAGGAAAGTGAATGCTTAAATGTTAAACGATGATGTATAGTAGATATTGGCCTTCATGTAAATAAAGGCTAAAAGAATGAAGTTTATACCTGACCTATTGTCAATCAAATAAACTTAAAAACCTCAAATTATATTTCTTCAAATTCTAATTTATTTCTCCTTCCTTTTCTGCCAATCATTTCCCTTCCCTTCTTCCCCTTTCTTGAAAGCAATAGGCACCCTCTGGTTGTTGTTGTTATACGTATCTTCAAACTCTTCCCTTGGAGAGCAGTGTGAAGTAATGGAAGGATTTGCAGTGTAATTAACAGTTTGACAGGCTGGGACTTGAAGCTCCTTCCATGGCTGTAACTATCTCTTTACCAGCTGATATTGTGGTTAGTCCTATACAGGGCCACCCACACCCACCAGAGACAAGTAACCCACTGGATGTCAACTCAGAATTTAGAGCCAGTACTCGCCAGGACTTCAGTTCGAAAGCTGCACCTTCTGACTCAGAGACAGAATGCTTCCACTAAGCCAAAGGTTCACTCATTGGCACCCTCTGGTATCTCACTCAAGTGGCCATTCATTATATATGAATCTGGACATTGAGTGTTCAAAGGCTATTAAACTACAGGGCATTAGAGCTCCCAGCAGGGTTTGTTGGATAGCAGTCAGAAGTGGGAACCCTGGCTGAATTTCCCATCTGTACCTCAAGAAAGCTGAGGACAACTGCAGTCTCTCTTCCAGCACTCCAGAATGAGACCAGGTAACTGGTGTACAGACTGGGAATCAAACCATGAAGCTTCCTGGTTAGTATGGCTTATCTACTTTAACTAACTGAGCCATATTGTGGGAGCTTTCAAATTCAAAATTAACCCTGCCACTGCTGGACACTTAGTACAATAACTACTTTGACTAGCCGTTGATGGGTCTGATTGGCTTTGGCAGAGAAACAGAAGCCAGTTATATCAATTACTACAGGGGATAACTGAGATGAAATCAGATTTATTGCTATGGAAAAAGACTTAAATAATATAAATAAAAATATGGGGCCCTTTTTTTCCACAGCAATAAAATTGGACTTTGAAAGGCCAAGTAGGAATTGGAATGGCTGTTTCAGCTTTATTTGAACTAATGAAATTCTGCAGTAAGGCCAGACCCTGTGCCTTCACATCGGCTTCAGGAAATGCAATCACATCTTTATACAACTGGACAATTATAGTCTATCGTGGATAAACCAGAGCAAATTGATTTGGCTTTCGTTGATTGAAGCACAAAATGCTGGAATGGCATATTGGGTGGGACCCACCATAACAGGGGCTTGCCTGAACAGTTGAAGGGCACCCACCCAAAATGTGATGAAATTAATGCTCATCACCACCAGGCCTGATACAGTAAATTGTCTATTTGTATCTATTCCAGTGCAGTTTCTGATCAGCTTATATAACTTTGTGTGGTTTCCATGGTAATTCTGAAATAGTACATCAAACAATGATCTCAGTCCCCTCTCCCTATCAGACCTATTCCAATACCACTAATTGCAGAAATTGGACGGTTTTAATTACTAATTACTAAATTCAAGTCTTTCTTTTAGTCTATGAGAAAGTTGAACCTTGCCATGCCAGATGTAAACTTGCTTTATATACAGACTTCCACTGCACAAGCTCTGGGTACTGTCGACAAAGATTCTAGAAGTTATGAACTCTGTATAAACAGGAAATAGAGAGAGAGATGGTGTTTAGAACAACTCCATCAGTGAAAAGACATGTTCAGAATAGCTTGCTCGATATCATGTAGTGCTGGGGTCCCTTTGGGAGCAGATATATGCCTCAGCACCTGAGCAATGTCGCCTCCTGTCTTGGATCAGACAACAAAGGCCAGTGAAGCTTCTGATTGGGTCATGTTTGGATTCTCTTTACATGGAAAAACATTGGTTCAGAACTCGATCCAATCAGACAGGGTCTAAGTAAAAGGTATTTGCACATCATAGTTTTCTGCAGCATTGTTTTAGGTTGGAGCCTGATCCAGAAGAAAACTGGGCATCAGCAGTGTCTGAGGATGTTGTTTTTTTCTTATACTGTAGCACGCCAATGTGTGACATAAATAAAATAATGATTTGCAGCGATGGCATACACAAAAATCAACTAGTGATACTGGAAGTGTGCAAGGCCTTCACGCTATTGGGGGGGGAGGGGACGATTGATTCATTCCAACCTTCCCTGATAAATTATCTTTGTGTATCCCATCATTTCATACGCAGTTGGATTTAATCCTATTACAAGTGCCAATTTTTTTCCTGCTTAGCCTGGGGAAATTGAGACCCATACTAATGTCTTCACTTATATAAGGAGAGAACTCCTTACTCACAGGGTATACTTGTTTGGAACAATCTGCCAGGAAGATAATAGAGACAAATAAATCAGGAGTGTTCAAAATGCAGTTAGATGCTAGGCTGGGAGAGTTATGGCATTAGAGGCATGAGCTTCAATGGGCTGAATGGTCTTTTCTGATCTGTGACTGTTCTAGAAACATAGAATCTAGGAGCAGGAGTAGGCCATTCGGCCCGTCGAGCCTGCTCCGCCATTCAATACGATCATGGCTGATCATCCAAATCCAGTACCCTGTCCCTGCTTTAATCCCCACAGTACACATATCCCACCCTACCCCCGTAACCCCA
This sequence comes from Squalus acanthias, assembly GCA_030390025.1. NCBI lineage: Eukaryota > Metazoa > Chordata > Chondrichthyes > Squaliformes > Squalidae > Squalus > Squalus acanthias. The sequence goes on along the minus strand of CM059429.1, from coordinate 164,109,773 downwards.
CGTATTTAATTCCCCCTAACATATCCCATCCTATCCCCATAACCCCACATATTTAATCCCCCCTAACACTAAGGGTCAATTTATCATAGCCAAATCAACCTAACCCACACATTTTTGGACTGTGGGAGGAAACCGGAGCACCCGGAGGAAACCCACGCAGACACGGGGAGAATGTGCAAACTCCACACAGACAGTCACCCAAGGTCAGATTCGAACCCGGGTCTCTGGCGCTGTGAGGCACCAGTGCTAACCACTATGCCACCGTGTTGCCCAATTCTTATGTTTATAGCTATCTCATCCGAGATCAACTAGTTCAGCATAAGCAAGAGATTGAAGCTGGAAACTTCTGGTCTGTATGGTTCAGTACTACATTGTGCATTTGGTGTAGTGGTTATGTTACTGGGCTAGTATTCCTAATAGTCCAAATAATGTGTGTTCAAATCTCCCCTTGGTAGTCTGTGAATTTGACTTCAGTTTAAAAAAAATAAAAAAATCTGGAAATGAAAAGCTGGTATTGGTAAAAGTGACCATGACGCTTTTGGGTTGTCATAAAAAACTTAACTAGTCAATGAATGTACTTCAGGAAACTTGCTGCCCTTACCCAGTCTGGGCCTATATGTGACTCCAGTCCCACACCAACATGGATGACTCTTAACTGCCCTCTGAGGTGGCCTAGCACACCACTCCGCTGTATCAAAACAATGGAAGAAGGCCCGGCACCACCACCCTCTTGGGGCAAACAGGGGCGGGTAAAAATGTGGCTTTGCCAGTGATGCCTACATCCTGAGAATGAGTAATAACAGAGCCATTTGGAAGGGTGATAGTGAAGCAACTGTTAACCAGATCTGACCCATCTATAACTGGTCTGGCAGCTGAATGGAAAGTGCAGTATTGCTTCATTAAGATAAGGGATGAACCTGGGAAACAAACACATTAATTATAAAATTGCACGTTCTCCCGCTTGAAAATAACTTCTGATTAGATAGCTTCTAGCACTGGTTTGATGGTTACCATGGAAATCATAACTAGCTAATCAGGAACACACTGAATGACTCCATTGCTGCACATGTGAGATCACGAATAAGGTCATCTGTTTTTAAAGCAAAACACCACTTGTCCTTTTTTTTAATCCTGGAATTGGCAGGTGGAGCAGTCAGTAAACCCCATCACGTGAATGACCGATTGTCCTCTTGAAACTAACTTCTAGCAAGTTCAGAGCTGTAAACCACAGATTCTTTGGGACACGTGTGTTTGTTTCCCATTGGAGTAGAGTTGCCACTTGCCCAGGCTTGAAATAGACACTCTGGTTTTTGAGGCAGCTATTCTAAGATGTAAACGGGACTGGAAAGGTCTGCTTCTTCGAAAATAAGTCTGTTTTTCCCCCACTTGCTGCTGTCTCTTGTGATGTGGCACTGTTAATTATTGAAGTTTTCAAAGTATTTGATGAACTTTCATTATAAGCAAAGCAAATATCAGAACTCAAGCCCTGAGCCCACTCCCTTCCTATGCCCCCATTCCCTAGTGGCAACGTTACAATGAGGTTCTGCTTCATCAGTTCTGAGTACCACATTGACTATTAATCCCTTGCTCCTGCCAGCTCCTGGCATGGCCTGCCTACACTGTAGAGAAAGTATGTTTGAAAAAAATCTTTTTCTTTCAGATAGAGATAAAACAAAAACTTGTTCTTTGCTCTGTGGTTCCGTGCGCTCCACTGCAACATCAATCTAGAAGACAAATAGCACACCAAATAGAGTATACTGTGGGTCAGGGGCAGGCAGTTTAAACTGGGGACAGATATTCGCTCAAGTCAAGAGTAGTCATTTGAGATGATAATTAATTTGGATGCTTCATAAAAGCCATGTTTTCTGGGAAAGATGTCTGAACTATGGTGAAAAGTCCCATGCTAGCATTTCTTCATTCAGCAATTAGAGACAGACATTGGAACTAGCCTGTCTAGTCTTTGATCTATCAGGAGTATAATGTTGGATTATTTGTACCAGCTTCCCCATTGTCGTAGAATTCCAAACAGCTCAGCCATTCCCCTCTTTGACCTTGTGCTGCATCAGATTTGTAATTACCAAGTGGAATTGTATCATGTTTCATTCAACTGTTCATTAAGAGAGTCCGTTAGGAGTGGTTCACTATCTCCTTTACATATTGCAGTGAGAGGCAGTATCATTAAGCGCTCTAACAAGATGTTGCAATCACTGTGGCACAAGTTCTTCCTAGGATCCACACAATGTTCATTGGCACAATTGGTTCCTCATTTTGTCCTTGGATACTTAGAATTCCCTCTCTACCCAGCTGGCTTCTTTTACTGTCATGTGCACAACAGTGAGTAAGCAAGAATGCAGCTGTCCTTGCACTATCCCAATCGAACGCCCAGGAATCAAGTCACTGGCCCCAATTGAGTGGCCACGAGAGAACAAAGCAAAACGAATGTTAAAACACAGGGCAAGCTTGTGCCGAAGCTGCAGATGTTCGTTTCCTTGGGAGGGGCAGAAAGATTTGTGGAATCAATGCACCATTTGGTAGCCATGGAAATGATGGCTACATTGATCTCATTTCCATGTAGGTGAGGGATGCATCTGAGGTAGGCAACATGCAGGTTGCTGTCATCTTCTACTTTTCCATTCTCGCTAGTCCTGTAGACTCCAGGGCAATGCATCCGATGCTCTCCCACTGTGCTGTAATTCCGATGTGCACTTGTTTGGCTAACAAGACAGATTCTGCCCATGCTTCAATTGCTCTCAACTTTACAGCAGTGTCTGCTTTATGTCAAGACATGCTGACAATTTTTTCCCCTCCTTTTCTCCAAGTATGTTTTCATTTTAAATTAAAACAAAACACCAACAAAATGACAAAATAAAAAAGACTCTTACTGGTAACTGTGCATTAACATTTTCTCAGAAAACATTGTTTAAATGCTGATGGTCTTTGGGACAGGGAGCATCCTTTTGCCAGTTTTCCATGTCCATTCTTGCACTGAACGGTTCTGGTCTGCCAGCCAGTGTCACAGGTTCTGGAACATGACAACCAGGGTCCAGTTACCCACTTGGGCAGGTGGGATTGTGCCGCCAGAGTCTTGATGGCGTTCTCATTAGTTGGCGGCATTTGCTTCCTGGGAACAAAATAGCTGTAGCGCACGTCAAGCGGTTTCCCAGGGTCGGTGGCTAGAATCTGAATTATTAGTGGCTCCTTCAGTGGGCCATGACCCATTGAATGCATCTGGTCATCCTTCTGGCTCCAGCCGCTGTAGTTGAGCACAGTGCCGTTCAGATCAATGATGGTCTCCGAAGTCGAGATCATGTACTTGCCATTGAAAGATAGTCCCCGTTCTTCCGTTTAACCGCCAAATAGGCGGTGAACCGCTGCTGACCCTTCGGCTTGTACTGCCGCACTTTGATGTGCATTGCTCCAGCAGGGATTTTTACTACCTCTCTGTACCCAACACTGAGGGAACAATAAAAAAGTAAAATGAAATTTGCAATTGAAAAGCGATTATTTTATTGCCACCAGTTTACTATTTCCATGTAATATATACAGTCTTCTATTCCCTAATATTATTTATGGGATCTACCATGTCCTATAATCTATATAGGCTTTGTTATTCCCCTATAGTATATACATGATCTTCTATGCCCCTATAATAGACACAGGGTCTGCTATTCTACAATATATACAGGGTCTGCTATTCTACAATATATACAGGGTCTGCTATTCTACAATATATACAGGGTCTGCTATTCTACAATATATACAGGGTCTGCTATTCTCCTACAATATATACAGGGTCTGCTATTCTACAATATATACAGGGTCTGCTATTCTACAATATATACAGGGTCTGCTATTCTACAATATATACAGGGTCTGCTAGTCTTCTCAAAATAATATTAATGTGATGGAGGGGGGGATGGTGGGGGGGGGGCTCTGCTATTTTCTGCAATATATGCAAGCACTGCCTTTACGTTGTAATATACAGCGATATAATCTAATATTGCTGTAGTTCAAATCATGATTTGATTGGAGGAACCTATCGGTCAATGTTCACAACATCAACTGCTGGTATGCACGGCGATAGCTCTCTATTGAAGCTATAGGACATATGAGCATAAAAATTACAGCATGCGATATGACTGCACAAATGCTTACCACATCATACGGAACTCCTTTGTTAGTTATTTTAAGAGAAACATTTACTCATTTAAAACAGATAGATTAATGCTTCTGTTAAAATAGTGAACAAGCAATTTCAAACAAGTGTAGTAAGCACAATCTAATCTCAAAGTAATAGTCTTAATAGATGACTTTCACTACCGCTATGAAAGTTGGGATAGCCCCAGGTCATGTTTTATTTTTTTCCCTCTTGAGTTCTCGTGAGAGTAAGCAAGTGAAGTGCGAGGAATTACCGGCACGTTCTATACACGTGCAAGATCCCAAGGCTGGCGGTCAAGACCTCAAACGTGAGTCTCCCACCGAATGTGGGAGAGTTGGTCGACCTGATGCGCTGCACACAGATGCATTGAACTTGTTGAACAGCTGGTAGCACTTGGTTTTTTGAAAGTCTCATTGGCCCAACACGTGCCTGTCTGTGAGGCAGCATCAGACACTGTGCAGCCAGGCTGCACATCTGGATCGCGTGTTTGCGAACAGAATTTCCGAAAGCATTAGACAGACCTTCATTCAGGCGCAGGAGATTATCATCTCTGTGGCTGTGTCTTGAAAGCCTCTTGATTTTCAAGCTTATGTCTCTCAGCACGACAAAGCTGGAGCAGCATCAGACCACGGTGTAGCCTATGATGACCTTGTGGCCTCAATAATTGCTGCACTTAAACTAGAGATCAGGCACAGAGGGGTTGGGCGCTTCAACCAGTTTGCCTGCCACAGTGCGGAGATCAGTCTGAAACTGATGCCATTTATTTTTTCATAACATTCCTCTGAACACTGGAATTTCCTTAGGTTCAACCCATAGGAGCTGTCTGTTCCATAAACCCTTGCACTGGCCAATGTGCACCAAGGCAGACTCGCTCAGAGTGCTACAGTGCTTAACCCTTTCGTTAATCAGCCCCAATGATGCAGACACCCTCAAAACAGCACTATAGCCTTTAACCATTTCACCAACCACTGCGGACCACTCCAATGCCTTCAGGACAGGGTAATGGCTTTTAACCCTTTCACTACCAAGTGCAGACACAGACACCCTCAGAACAGTGCTATAGCCCTCAAGACTATTCAGATGCACGCCTACACACGTACCCGCCCAGTGGCTCTGCAGACGCAAATCATTAAGGATGCCTTACATAACTGCTCAGCTCAGTCTCCACATGCTATTGGTGATGACTCTTCCAGGAGTGCTGACAGTGGCCCAGTGACTATTCTTCATGGATGGGCCTGGGCAGTGAGTTATCAGGTTATAAGACTGCAAGGGGTATCACAGCTGAACCCAATCCTGTCCGCACTTTTCGGCAGGTGTGCCACTAGATAGTGATCAGGAGTGGGAATTCTGGCTAAGAAGTCACTAGATAGTTATCAGAGGTAAGGCAGCTCCTATGGGTTGAACTGGAGGAAATTCCAGTGTTCAGAGGAATGTTATGAAAAAATAAATGCCATCATTTTCAGACTGATCTCCGCACCGTGGCAGGCAAACAGGTTGAAGCTCCCTGGCTGAGACCTCAACTGTGTCCCTCGCTGAGATCAGAGAATTCAGCACAGGCCATGAAGTGAACTTGTGGCCTTCTGAACTGTACAAGTTAGTGCCACACCATGTGGTATATTTATCCACTAAGTGAATGAAACGTCTATTATACGGAGAAATACAAACTAGAGAAACGTAGGGTCAGTGGGAAACCACAGGGAGGCAGGGCTGGAAATATTTGGAGACTGCTGTTGTAAACAGCATTTCCTCTCTTCCTGACAATTACTGCTCATTAACTTATCTTAAGTACATCTCTTAACTAGCTGCCCGCTAAGTACTGGCCTTCCTGCACTTTTGGAGATGTCTGATCCCTGCTCTCGTCCTTATTTTATGGGAATTTGGGGTCTATTGGGATGCTAAATTGACAGGCCGTTTTCAGAACCCACAACGAAAAGCTCTTCTGGTTGCACTTGGCTCCTACTAAATGCTGAACAGCTGATCCCACTGGCACAGAGCAGATTTTCAAAGTTCCTTCCTGTTACCGGCATTCCCCCTCCACCTTGTTTTCCCAAACCGACTCTGTGCCCAGGCGCATTTTAAATGAAGTGCCATTTTAAATTTAAAGGGAGCATGGTGGCACAAATGTTAACCCCAATGTTCTAGGGAAAGAAGAAACAGCCAGGGCTCTTAGTCCTGATCGCTATGCAGTGAGCACAACTGGAAAGTGTGCATGTGTGGGTGCCAGGTAAGGAGAGGATCAGCCTCGGTCATGTTGCACTCCATTGTCAAATAGCCTGCTAACAGTCACAGTAGAGGCTTACACATGAAGAACGGTAGCTTGGAAGAGGTACTAGAAATCTGCTGGTGCTGATGGATCTGCACCTAAATGACAGTCAGAACTGTAGTAGAGCTGAGGTGAAAATTAGAAAAAGAAATGGCAATATGTTCTATTCCCACTAACATCCCTCACTAACATCTGTCGCCACAAAATATAAATTTAGAAAGATGTAAGGATATTGTCAGTGGTACTAATGCTTCCAGAGGGGGAATTTGATATAAGCATGCTAAAGGCTCATAAAATATCACTGATACTAAATACTGATAATAAAATGTATTGGTTCACATTACCTTCTCTTGGTAAAACTTCGAGATACTTTCACACAGGTGGAACTATCTCCCCCGCAGACTCCACACTTGTCGTACTGCAGTTTGGAGCCGATTATACCATCACAGCCAGTCCTGACACAGCGCCCCCGCACACATACCGAATTGCTGTACGGTTGGCATTCAGTTCCGTCCCTTACCTGGGGGATTAAAAAAAAATACGATTCAAGAAACGTGAAAGGTACCGTATAGCTTTCAAGTCATTCCTGAAAATGGCAGGATCAGCTGTGCTGGCTCCCAATGTTCCAGGTAAACTCACTGCATATAGAGCAATGCAGTCGGGAAATCCACCTGCAACATTATTGAAAGCCAGAACAAGGTGAACTGGGATCTTCCTGGATAGATCAGGGGACATTGTAAGGTATAGCAGAGTTGAATATAAGAACATTAGAACATCAGAAATAGGAGCAGGAGTAGGCCAATTTGCCCCTCGAGCCTGCTCCGCCATTCAATAAGATCATGGCTGATCTGATCCTAACCGCCAATCTACTATCACAGAACCATCTCCTGAACCTAACAGAATTGGACACATTACCTATTATGAAATATTTTATTTTTATATAGGGCTCTCAGTTAATGTATTAACTCTGTTGATACGCCACATTCGTAGCTATGGCTGTTGGTCATACAATGTTACCCAGACCTTCCATCAGCTCTCCTGTAAAGCTCAATTAAATTATAATTCAGTCAAACAAGAAACGCTCTGTACTAAAGGAGCCAATTGCCAGAATTATTTTCAGCTCCAGTAAGATGGTTGGGCCATCTGTCGAGACCTCCATGCACTAGAGCCTTGAATGCTTTCAGATGCTTTTTATTTGTTAATGAGAAGTCTAGGTGAAGGGCAAAGGTCCGTAGTGTAAAACATCACTACGGTCGAAAAGAGTACGAGTACGAGGAGATAAATCACAAACTAGTGGCTAGGTGATGCTAAGCTTGGATTGTAAAAGCCTGTTTATTGCAGCCGAAAGACTGAGGGAGGGAAGGAGTTTTGAGACCTTGGGGAATAACATGCAGTGAGTTTTGGTTTCAACGCAGTGAGGGTGGAGGAAGAGTGTACAGGATAGTTTAACCCCAATTTTAACCTGGAGCGGGTTCAGTGTGGGCGGGGGCAAGGCGGACAGGAGTCCCCCACGGACACATAGCCCGTGGCAGGCGACCTTCATGCTGTCAGAATCCTGGCATTAAAATGGCGGAGGCGAGATTGCAGCCTGCTTCCGTCCGGCCACCATTTTAACCCCTCCCAGCCAGCTCACCCGGCAGGCTAGGTTAAAATCGGGCCTAAATTTATATTTGTAGCTTAGAAGGCACTAGCAAGTAAAGTTCAAAGGAGCAGTAATATCAGTAAATTAGAGGAAGATCTGAAGAGTTGCAGTGGGGAGAGTTTTAGACTGGAAGTGAGAGAAGGATCACCTATCAGACAAGCGGTTTCCTGAATCCTGCCCCAGAAGTAGTTAAAGGGGATTGCTATGCCGCAAATCTGGCAGCCGCTTTCTAGGACAGAAACAGACTGCGCAGCAACTCTGCAAGACACTTTTCCTTCCTTACATTTAAGCTGGTTTCTAACTCTCTCCTTTCATGAACATCCAGTTAAACCAGCAATTGGTTCTGAGCCACTCCCATACAGGACCATTCTTCTCTCCCTCCCCATTTGTATGACATGGACAGCAATCAAGGAAGCCAGTAAGGGCCAAGGTCCACGAAGGCACTGACAGTAAGTATTGGTTCTGGGTTTCTCATCTGAATTGTGGTTACAGATCAGTATTTCACAATGGGTGGGGAGGGAATGTGTCAAACCTACTGTCAGCAAAACACATGCTGGCCTTCCCGAGCAGAGCTCAGAAATATTAAATATATGGCAATGATACTTTAGATTATCTAAACGTCATTGGCAAAGATGCTAAAAATTCATTCTTTCTTCAATTATAGGTGAAAAGAGCCAAAAAGTTAAGACCATTTTGGTCTCGAGTAAAACTGTCAACCCTGGGCAATTCATATTTAACTCCTCACTGTGGTTCAACAAAACTCTTTTGATAAGAAGCTCTGGAGAATACTGAGGTTAAAGACAATCTTAATTTAATCAGAGGTTTGCATTTTATGTAAAAAAAAACATTTAGTGACGTTTTGTGCTCAGCAAGATGAGAATTGCCAATGTCAAGGAATGGAAAGCTTCCCGCTTTTGGGACCCAGTATCAGGATCATGTAGTCTCAGGCCAGCTGTAGCACTGGACTGATCTAAATCTCCTTCAACTGCAGAAGTGCACTAAATGCCCTCTTTATAAAACAGATTTGCAATTTCGTTACACAAGCTAAACTGAGAAAATCTTCCGCCATGTGTTTTATCTCCCAGCCACAGTACCACGCCCTACTGCACTTCCATTTCCCTCAGCCGCGTGTGCGGAATTTCTGTGTGAGACTTCCACTTAGAATCGAACTACGGACTGTACATTCTCTTGAGACTGGGCTGAGACTATTCCAAACTCATTTCGCTTGGGATTCAGACAGCTGGCAGAAGGGAAGAGGCTCAGCCCCTCATTTTGGGCTGAAGCCAGCTTGCATTCAGCCCAATGCACCACCCAGTCCCATGTCACATTATTTAAAGTGAACCAATACAAGGAGACACAGGCCTAGAAATTGGTTTTCGCCGGCCTGCCAATGGAGCAATCATAAGAACATAAGAAATAGGAGCAGGAGTAGGCCATTCGGCCCTTCGAGCCTGCTCCGCCATTCAATGAGATCATGGCTGATCCTCTGCCTCAACTCCATTCACCGGCCCTATTGCCATATCCCTTGATGCCCTTACTAGTCAGGAATCTATCGACTTCTGTTTTGAATATACCCAATGACTGAGCCTCCACAGCCCTCTGAGGTAGAGAATTCCAAAGATTCACCACCCTCTGTGTGAAGAAATTTCTTCTCATCTCAGTCCTGAATGGCCTACCCTTTATCCTGAGGCTGTGGCCCCTGGTTCTAGACTCCCCAGCCAAGGGAAACATCCTCCCAGCATCCACCCTATCAAGCTCTGTAATAATTTTGTATGCTTCAATGAGATCCCCTCTCATTCTTCTGAATTCAGGAGAATACAGGCCTAGTTTACTGCAATCCTGCAATGGAATGGGTAGCCCGAGGCGCACCTGATATATGGCCTCGGGCCTCAGTTACATGAGACCGGCGAGCCCGCAGATGCCCGATGAGCGTCCCCAGGCAGCGCGCCGGCGAAGAGGATTTCAGTTTTGAGCAGCTGTGTTACCAGCAGTGGCCTTCAGGTTGGGCCTGGGAAAAGGGGGACGCGATTGTGAGGGAGGGGGCAGAGCGGGGTCCAGCAACAGTCTTAGGCACTGCAGTGGAGCCCGGAGGAGCACTCCACATTCAGGTAAGTTTTTTTTAAATTACTTTGTGATTCTGGCTTTGTGACACATAAGTCTTTTTTGCAACTGGCTCCAGATATCACTTTCATGCAAACCTACTTCTCGGGCACAGACATGCACACTTAGACTGCATTTAACTTGACAACAGAATGGACGCAGTCTCTCATGATCCAACCTCCACACCATTACCTTCTGAGAAAACACGACATAATATCCTGTTCCTTTAGCTCGACAGGTTAATTTGCACACATCCGCAGGGATCACTCCAGCGTACTTTGGAACCCATTCCACAAATGTTTTGACTCCTTTGGCATCGGTCTGATACCCGTTCCGTGCCTCGCACTGCTCGTGTCGAAAAGATTTGCCTGTTCGAATGAAAGATTTTTTTAATAAACTATGCTTTGGATTTATTGGGTGCTGTTCATCACTACAGAAGTAGTCCATCCTTAAACACAGGCATAATACATACTATGGTAGGCGTTACTAACAAAGAGCTTTTAAAAAACTGCATCAGGAACCATAGTGGTGTGAGGTAAAGCTGAGAGAAATGACTAGTGAAGCAAACAGGCACCAGTGGAGTAAGAATAAAAAGATCCTCCATGGGAATTTAACCTAACTGCTCTCACCCCATAATTGGTCCCTCCTCCTGTTTGCTCCTCCCACCTAATGTTACCTCCCTCCTGCCCAATATAGGGTTCGCCTCCTAACCTTGCCCCCTCCTCCAATATTGGCTTCTATACCAATCCTATTCCCTCCTCTAACAATGGGTTCTTCCCCTAACCTTGTCCCCTCCTCAAATATTGGGTTCTCTACCTAATTTTATTCCCTCCTCTAACAATGGGTTCTTCATCTAACCTTACTGCATTCCTCCAATATTGAGCTTGACTCCAAAGCTCATTTCCTCCTCCCTCTCCAATACTGTAGCCTTTGGCTACCTTTAAGCCCCCCAAGATTGAGGGTCTCCTCCTAACCTTACCGCCTCCTCTCCGATAATGGGTTCTCCACCTAACCTTACCCCCTTTCATCCAATATTGGGACTTTCCGAACCCTATATCCCCCCTCTCCAATAATTGAGTCTTCTGCTACCTTTATGCCCCTCCAGAGTATTGGGTGCCCTCCTACCCTTATTCTCCCATGCTACAATAATGTACTCTCCTAACCTTCTAACCACTGCCAATATTTGAGTTTCCTTCTAAATTTACTGGACTCTCTTCCTACCCTGACCAACTTCATTCCTCACATAACTCGCCCGTTGCAGTGCCATAGATAAATCGGACCCACTATGCCTCATACATTTGGCGCGTGGTATTCTTTCAGCTCACTGCACACCTTTTAATATTTTCCACTGTTTTGGAAACGCAATCCCTTTTTCGATTAAATGATCAGAATATAAAGTATGGTCATGCAAACAGTAGGCTGGAAAAAATTCACTTTTCTGGCATCTTGCATTCAGACACTGCGCTGTTAGATGCCAAGACCAACAGGATCTGACAGCAGACTCAAAACATGAGCCACCTCTAATGCTTAGAAGAGTGCAAACAAGCCCTGGGTCTCTGCGATGAGCGACCCCACCACTCCTTATCCATTTTCTGTGCAGATCTGCAATGCACACAGGGATTTAACTTCTTTACAAATTTAGATTTTCTCAGAAAGTCAGCTCCAATCACCATTCGATTCATCTTTTAAGGCAGTATTTTGAAAACTTTGCTGTGGTTTTATTTTTATTTCATACGGTCCAATGGTTAGATTCCTTTTGGAGAGATGAGTAGGCCAGATCTGAAATCCATCATTTAAAACATGCCAGACACAGGCATATCCCTCCCACTTTAGGCACGACTCACCTCAAACTATTTTCCATTACATTATGTGCTGTGAATGCAGCCCGTTCTTAGAGGCATTATAAGACTGAAAAGTTCATTACGATATGTGCTCATTATGATCAATGTTCGCTGTAAGCTGCGCTTTGTTGTGCGCGGCCCGTTTCTTTTAAAACGCGGTCCCTTTAAATTTCTGCGCATGCGCGGTATTTACAATGGAAAAGCCGGTGAGCGGCCTGCGCGCGGGACCTTGCAGCTAAGAGGAAACATTAATTATGATGTTAATTCCCAAGATTGTTAACCCTGTTGGAATGTCACTCATTGCTTAGAGCTACTATTTGCTTTTCCATGATATCTCCATAGGGTACGGTAGCATAGTGGTTATGTTACTGGACTAGTAATCCAGAGGCCTAGATTAAAGATCCAGCAGAAAAGAGTTCAAATCCCACCACAGGCAGCTGGGGAATTTAAATTTAATTAAGTTAATCTGGAACTAGTATCAGTAATGGTGACCATGAAACTACCGGATTGTTGTAAAAACCCATCTAGTTCACTAATGTCCTTTAGGGAAGGAAATCTGCTGTTCTTACCCGGTCTGGCCTATATGTGACTCCAGACCCACAGCAATGTGGTTGACTCTTAACTGCCCTCTGCGGTTCAAGAAGGCGGCTCACCACCACCTTCTCAAGGGCAATTAGGGATGAGCAATAAATGAATGAATAAAAATTTTTAAAAAAAATCTCCGTCTCGATCAGGAGGCCATGAGAACATCCAGGGTGAGAACTGGCTGTTCTCCTTGCCCTGTTGTCTCGTTGACAGTTAAAAATTCTCTCTCTATCTCTTTAATATTAGATATGCTGGTTAGCTACTTGTGTCAACTGAGATAATCCAACATATTTTCCTGGTGTTTGTTTGTAAATCCCATCTGGAGGGGCATTCCTGAAATACTGGCGAGATAGATTTAATGGGCCAAAATTCATCCCGCGACGCGAGAGTACGCACTGCGTACTCTCGCGTATTCTCTCTCCAATTGCCGGTTTTCTGCATGCCCTGCGCATGCGCTGAAAACCGGCACTTGGTCTTTTGAAAAGGGGGCGGTTCCTCGGTGCATCGCGTGCGCGCTACAGGCTGCGCGCACGCTGTGCACTTAGTGCTTTGGACGCGCAGGTAAGGACGGAAGATTTTAGAAATGGAAAAAGGAGGAGTAAGACCCACTTTTAACAAGGTAAGTAGTGAATTAAGTATTTTTTTGAATTTTTTTTAACAGGTATATCTTTTTTAGAGACTTTAAAGACAGGTAAGTTTATTTTTATAACTTTTTAAAAGATTTTAAATTTTTTCAAAAATTTAATTTTTTATTTAAAATGGTTAATTTATTTAACTATACTTATTTTATTAATGTGATGGGTTTTTTTTAAAATTTAATTGAGGTTTAGCTGTTATTTTGGGGGGGTGTAAGATTCATAGATTTCACAGCACATATGTGAAACTTATGAATGGAAGATGGTGTGCTGCCATTGGCTCTAACTGAGTCACGTGATCCCACAGCTCGCACGAATTCACTACGCCGGTGGGATACGCAAGCACTGCCCAGCTGATGTCTGGAACATCAAGTTCGTGCGAGCTGGATCTGAAAAAGCACACGCGGAGTGAGAGATCGCGGGGAAGCCTTACCCCCGTGGGAACAGAGCGAGATCAATTTCTGGGCCATTATATTCCAAGCAGGCTGATGATAAAACTTACAGGATAAATTGGTTGAACGTTTTTGGTCCATTTTCTCTCCTCTTCCCGTGCAGATAATGGCCAGGAATTTCCTCGGAGCTCCTCCAGCTCTGTTGCCATAAATTCCCGCAAGTGTTGCGGAAACCCCTCACACGTAAATGGGGTTTCCGCAACACTTCCGGGAAAGTGATGGTGGCGGAGCGGGAGCAGTTCTCAGGAAATTTCTGCCCAATCAGTATGGTTCCATGGATTGCTACCCCAAGTGGCCAAGGACCCAAATTTCAGATGATAGCACTCTTGTCTCTGAGTCTGAAGGTCGTGGGTTCAAGACCCACTGCAGGATTTGAACATAATCTAGGCTGGCACTCCAGTGCAGTACTGTGTTGCCAGAGGTGTTGTCCTTCAATGAGATATTAAACTGAGATCCTGTCTGTCCATTCTGAGAAACGTTAAAGATCGCATGGCCTTATTCAAAGGAGGCAAGGAGTTCTCCTGGATTACTGACCAAAATTTTCCCTCAACCAATACCACCAACAGAAAATTAACTAGTCATTCATTTCTATTGTCTGAGGGATCTTGCAATGTGCAAAATGGCTGCCGCATTAGCTTAGGGAATTCAGTGAATGTGAAGGATTTGAGCTTTTTCAGCAAGGTATGAGAAGGTGCTATACAAATATGTCTTTCATTCATTATGTGTTATGTGCTGAGCCCAATCATGTCTTCATCGAATGTCCATATTCCAGGAGCAGTGACTGACTGTTTTTTCCCTTCCCTAGTCCAATTCTACTAGCCCTGCTCTTGGCATGGCTGACACCAACTAACTCAGTACAGACGGATTTTAGTGATCTGCTCGGTCAGTACCACAACATATGGGTGGGCTTATCTATTGAGAAATGGGGAAAGGTAGTTGACAATTTTTTAGCAACTTAAAAAAAAACATATTGATTACTCAAGGATCAACAAGTTACAGTTATGTAATGAGTATCTCAGAGCATTAGGGAGAAGAGATAGGCACAAGAACAAGAAGTGAAGGAATTGGGGAAACTATAGGATTTTCCAGATCGATGTGTTATGGTGGGCTGAATGGCTATCCTCATCTGCATTTCCTACGTGATCTGGTAAATTTGTTGGGAAGGGGAACAAACCAAAGGCACAGGCCGAAAGAAGAGTTATTAAGGGTCTTTTGAAGGCAAGGGAAGAGATAATGAGGTAAAATATTTTTTCGGAAGAGAACGCCAGAGGCCAGAAGTGCAGTAACTAAGACTAGCCTACGCTAGTGACAACAGTCACCTCCATGAACTCAAACTGTGGGCTGCCGACTAGAATGCGTGTGGTGTATGACCAGCCTGGCTACCCACCGTCAGAAATGGTTTAACATACTCAATCAGTGCCATTTTGCTCCTGATGTAGCCAAATCCACCTGTTACTCCAGAGTCATCTTAGAGTCATAACGCCACAGAAGACGACCATTCGGCCCATCGAGTCCGTGCCGGCTCTCTGCAGAGCAATCCAGTCAGTCCCATTCCCCCGCTCTATCCCCATAGCCCTGCAAGTTTATTTCCCTCAAGTGCCTATCCAGTCTCCCCTTGAAAACATTCAGTGTCTCCGCTACCACCACTTCCAGGTCCTCACCACTCGCTGCATAAAAAAGTTTTCCCTCACATC
This sequence comes from Squalus acanthias, assembly GCA_030390025.1. NCBI lineage: Eukaryota > Metazoa > Chordata > Chondrichthyes > Squaliformes > Squalidae > Squalus > Squalus acanthias. Next base: position 164,094,402 of record CM059429.1, on the reverse strand, counting down.
CCCCCTGAATCTCTTACCCAAAACCTTAAATCTGTGTCCCCTAGTCCTTGTACCATCAACTAGTGGGAACACCCTTTCCCCGTCTAGCCTATCCAAACCCATCATAATCTTGTACACCTCTATCAAATCACCCCTCAACCTCCTTTGCTCTAATGAAAACAAATCCAGCTTCTCCAACCTGTCCTTATAGCTAAGATCCCCCATCCCTGGAACCATTCTGATAAATTTCCTCTGCACCCTCTCAAGGGCCTTCACATCCTTCCTAAAGTGTGGTGACCAGAACTGGACGCAATACTCCAGTTGTGGCCTAACCAGCGCTTTATAATGATTCAGCATAACTTCTCTACTTTTGTACTCAATACCTCTATTTATGAAGCCCAAGATCCCATGGGGTAAAAATTCACTTGGTTGCGCCTCCCGTTAGCGCCTTAAGAGGGCGCTAATGGGGCGCAAAGCCGCTAACGCCCGGGCGCAGCGATGTTTGCGCCGCTCGAGAACTTAACTTGAGATTGTGCGGCGGCGCTAAAACTTACCGCTGCGACCACCTGCGCGCGCAGATTGTGACGTCATTCCATGGTGCAACGCCCTTGTGGCGCCCCGTAGCGGAAATTGAGTGGCGCCCCCTGCCTTACCGCCTGGCGCTTCCAACGACCAGAAGACTGGAACGCTATCAATCGCTGTGGGGCTGGGGGGGGGGGCGCTATTTAAAGGGGGCCTCTTCCTGTCTTTTATTGTTGGTGGCATTTTTGAACTACGCATTCTGAGAGAGAGAGGGAGAGACTTCTGGAGAGATTCAACGTTGTGTGAAGGAGTTTTGTTTACTGAGCAGCACTTTGCAGGTTCATTTTGATTTGCCATTCCTTGTATCGATTTAGCAGAGACTGTGGGAGCTGCACTCTGAGCTCTTTGCCTGGTACGCTCCATTGTTCTTTCCAGCACATTTGATGTGCAAGTCTCTCCAGGCCGAGATTCAAGGCAGCAATGAACAGGATGTGGATGGAAAGCAAGATTAACCATCCCCTTTAAGAACTGGCCCGTGCCATTGTGTGTGTGTTCCATTGCTGACTGACATTACATGAGCTTCGCCAGCGCTCCGAGTTAGCGCCTCACTGCTCGGCCTTTGCGCCTTAAGAGAGGTGTGCAGCGCCTGCTTTAGCGCTCCACTCACCTCCCGGGGCGGTAAAAGTGAAGTTTCCTGTCAGTGCCGATAATTAGCGCCAGGCGCTAATATTTGCGTCCGGACGATATTTGCGCCCCAAATGGGGCGCGACCTAATTTCTACCCCCATATGCCTTGTTAACCACTCTCTCAATATGTCCTGCCACCTTCAGGGACCTATGCACATTAACTCCCAGGTCCCTCTGTCCCTGCACACTCTTTAAAACTGTGTCATTAAGTGTATACTGCCTCTCCCTGTTCCTTCTGCCAAAATGCATCACCTCACACTTCTCTGTATTAATCTTGTAGGGCAAAGGTTAGTTTTGAGGGTGAGATTGAGGAAAGAAAACAGGGAAGAGAGAGTTAATTTGCGCGTTAAAGTTTCCAAGGACAAATTACTGCTCAGAGCACTGATTGTGGACCAAAAGGAGGAAATTTCATCAAGGATGATGTCAGGAGACTGATGGGCAGCAGACAATGAGAGGCAGAAATGCTGGTAGAGATTGAGGTGTTCAAACATGGCGATGATAGAGGACTAAAGGGATAGGACAAGATGGGATCTGAATATGAGTGTTATGCTGCCTCCATGGCAGTTTGGATGGGGATGTGATGGAACATATAGCCAGACAGAACACTTCTGGTGAGAAGGAATGAGTCAATGTTGATGAACCAATATTATGAATAGTTCCTTACATCAGCCTAGCTAGGGCTCCTAAATACCTTAATGAGAGAAACCCAGGTCCAACCAACTGTTTATATTTTTTGGACAATTTAGTGTTTCTCTAGTCATTTTTATTATTAAAATTCTTGCAAGTTAACCGAAAGGCTCAGTGGGTACATGCACCAGCCAGTGTAGCACTAAGCCATGCAGACCAAAAGGTCCCAGATTCAATCCTTGCTTTGTGCTAAGTTGATTGATCTTAATCAGAGTAGCAGATAAGGCACTATGATAGGGGCTTCATTGCCCCTGGGCTGGGGAGGGGGGGGGGGAAATCAGCCAGGGTTCCTGCGCCTGATCACAATACAGTGACCTTGCTGGAAAGTGCACTTCTGTGGACACAGGATGTCGGATGGGATCAGGTTCAGCAATGATGCCTCTGATGGTCAAATAGCTCACAGACACTCGTGTATTAAGAAAGGCCTCTTGGGCAAGGTGCGAGAAAGCTGTCACCAGCTCTGTAACTCCACCATGAGCGAGAGCCTCAGGAAAGGAGGGGAAAATCGACCAAAATATTGTGCCTGATGGGTGTAGTTTACCTCTACACGAAGAGAGACTGTAGGATAGACGTACCAGTTTGTGGGCACGGCGTCACGTTGCAGGATCGATGGATGGCGCGTTTCCCCACACAGTATTTGCCATTGTTTCTAGGAGCAGGATTGTTGCAGTGCCGACGGGCAAACTGCACACCACCTCCACACGTCCGTGAACACTGGCCCCAGGATCCCCACGACCCCCAGTTTCCATTAGCCGAGGCCTGTAACACGAGGAGCAACAAATGTAAATCGTACAAAGACATTAGAGCTCGGCAGAGTTAACAATGTGTCAATCGGAACCGGATAATCAACAATGCTTCTGTGTCTATAGGATTTTCAATAGGCCATTTTTTTAAACTTTACTGGCACAAGACCAGGGTGGTGTTACCAACAGCCAGACTGTTACACGATCACTGAATGAGAGGTCCTGCAATGTGGAGCTGTCCTCTATTAGGAGGCATGCTTTCTACTTTGCAGCCCACACCGAGGAACCCTGCTCTGCCTCTGTCTTGGTCTGTCTTGGTGTTCACCGCCACTTCCCCGTGTGGACAAACCTGCTGTTACTTTGTCTCCTCTCCTAAAGCTAGCGATTCCCTGATGGGGCACAGATTCCCCCAGTACCTCACCCATGTGGAATTTTTCACGTATGAGTAAATGTTGGTGGGCCATTTTTTTTAGGGGAGGGCAACCTCGGCTGAGCCCGATCCGGTTCTTACCCGACGCCCACTTTCCAACAGGAGTAAGTGGGCGGTGACCAAGAACGGGAAGCCTGGCTTGAGGCTTACCCTCCCTATCCCACTCAGTTCATTTATTCGCTGAGCTATCGGGGGAGCTTAATCTAAAATGTCAACATTTGCAAAATGCACTAACTTGAACTGTGTAAATCTATCCAATTGCACTTGTAGACCCTGAACTTATAACATGGGATAATAGCGCACAGACACTTGATGCGTTTGTGTGAAACTCTGCTCTTCCCTATGCAAGAGGAGGTGCTGCTAACCCATCTATTTAAACTATCTGTATAACTTCAGGGCCACAAGAGACCGAACCTGAATAGAGACCCACAGGGCCAGGTTCCAGCCTCACGAGTGCCGAGACCAGAGAATTTCCTACAGTTTCTTTTTTTATGAAAACGCTCAGATGCCATGTTATAATCCTCGGGAACTGGAGGAAACCAACTACTGCTTGGCAGCCGACATCAAGAGATGATCTGTGGGAAAATAGCTTTCGTGTTACGACATTGGAATGAAACAGGCCGTTGTTCTCTTGCTTCCTAGCTTTATTTCCATTGGAATGAGGCACCAGAGTCTTTGTCAGCTGCATTCTTGGTTCTAACCCGGCACTGAAATGACACAGACAGCTGGGCCAATTACCGCCTGAGATTTGTTGCCTTCAATCCCTCAAAGCCCAGGGCAGCATTCCATATCACAACAGAGATAAAACCATACAGCACAACAGCCACTTTGAGGCTAATACGACATATCCCCCCCGCCCCGTGTTACTTCTGATTTCCTCTTCTGAAGGTGGAGACTTGTCTTTGGGTATGTCCAATACAACACTCATTCATTTTTAGTGCGTGATCCTGGACAGCGAGTGTTGGCAGGCTATTCAGCCACAGAGCACATCACAGGTGGATCTGATCATATCCTGACTAGAGGTCTACACACACACGCACTACCACATGAGCGGATTAGGAGTGGGAACCCGGTACCTGGGTGCAAGGAAATGAAATTCGAATGCTCTCTGATCTGTGGTGTCACTCCTAGATCTCTTACTCACCGAGTAATACCTCCGTTTGGTTTTGTCCACGCATTTCCCATGGAGGCAGATCCTCCCCTTTCCGCACGGCGTCCCTTCCACGGCGGGCAGCTTCTTGGTCATGCACACCATCTGCCCCTGACGGATGACGGCGCACCACAGGCGGGAGCACACATCCATCCCTGGGCAGACCGTGTACTCCGGCCCGAAGGCCAGCTTGCACTGACGGACGGCATCGTAGCTCTGCCCTGGCAGCTCCTCTGGTCCACGTAGAGGCTTCTGTGGAGAATCAAGGAGGCAATCCCCTGGAAAGGAAAGTAATCAGGGCACCGTCAAATAAAATCCTCACGTAGGCGCACATCTCCTAGAAAGAGGTCACAACACCACTTTGTCCAACTTAAAAACTCAATGTAAACTAGCTTCCCCAATACTAAGAGTCATGATGCGGAGATGCCGGTGTTGGACTGGGTTGGACAAATGTGAGAAGTCGCACAACACCAGGTTATAGTCCAACAGCTTTATTTGAAATCACAAGCTTTTGGAGTGCTGCTCCTTCTTCAGGTGAAGTGAAGAGATGCATATAGACACAGCATATATAGTCAGAGAACACTGCCAGATGATTACAGTTAATCTTTCTAGTTAGAAAGATTAACTGTAATCATCTGGCAGTGTTCTCTGACTATATATGCTGTGTCTATATGCATCTCTTCACTTCACCTGACGAAGGAGCAGTGCTCCGAAAGCTTGTGATACTAAGAGTGACACTGAATCATATAGACCAGTAAAGTTCCAGGCTTGATCTTGTGCTGTTAGCTGGTCTCAGTCAGGGGGAGTTGTTACAATTAGCCTCAGTGCCACTGGACTAGATGGAGGGGGAAAAAAGTAGCTAGGGTTTATTCTCCTAATTGTTAGCCACGACCCCTGCACATGAGCATATATGTGTGTGTGTGAGGGCAAGATCAAGTTCAACTGTTATTTCTTCCCACGGTCAAACAACTTGCTGGCATTCAATGCTAACGCATACACAAGATTGGGCACTTGGGTGAGGCACCAGAGCTGGTGCCTGTGGAACTGTACCCCTCCCCCCCCCCCCCCCCAGTAAGAGTCAGCACTTTCAGGAGAGGATGGGAGGAAATTGGAATTAAAAAAGCTCAGTGCAATCTCACTCATCCTTGAATGATTGAAGAGACGGGGTCGTCATAACAGACACCAGCAAATGTCATCCAGTCAGTAACTCCGCAGTGTCTCACTAAACTTTAAATAGGTGAAAAGACCCAGACTTATTTATTTCAAAAACTGGCATCATCGACTTTAGTATAGTCAAAATGGAGCCAATTTCCTTGTGAAGTGATGGAGATCTATGCTTAAGAGTGTGGTAGCTTCCTATTCTGTCAACGTCAGCCAATTCCAGGGCAGGCACAGCATGGCTTAGATATCAAATAAAGATCCTTCTACTCTCCATCCGGCAATCTGTCTCAACCCTAGATTACCCTCTTTCCTTGCTGCCCCTGTTGCATTGTAACATTTCCATTTCCCACCTTCGCTATCCTTGTGGTGCTTGTGAGTGAGACTGTTTATTTAGTACCAATTTGTGCTGAATTACAAGTTGTGGACTCGCACAGACTGGAGAATGGATTTCGAATGCCCCGGATTTATTCTCTATGTTGTAACTCACTGTACTATCTAACCTCCAACAGGCAGATGAGATGTTAAACTAAGACCCTATCTGCCTTTTCCATGGATGATAAAAGTCCCACGGCACTATTTGAAGAAGGGCAGGGAGCTCTCCCGGTGTCCTGGCCAATATTTCCTCAAGCAAAACCACCAAAAAACAGCTTGACTGGTCAGTCATCTCACTTTCTGTTTGTGGGACCTTGCTGTGTGGAATTGGCTACCACATAACAACAATGACTACACTTCAAAAAGTTTGGGACATCCTGAGAAATGTAATAAGCCTCCATATGAATGTGAATTTGTTCATTCATACTTTATATTTGGAACTTTGCAATAAATAAACAAATGAGCTATGATTGAGGCATTTCCTTCTAAATTATGTTTTCTTTGGATTCTCCTTCCAGTTTCTTTCCCTCTTCTCCTAAAGGTGCTGATTCATGCTGGGGTATGGTTCTACGCACCAGCTACCAACGTGAACCTACATAATAAATTCTGGCAGGCTATTTTATTGCTGGAGACATCCCAGCTGAGTCTGCTCGTGTTCTCATCAAGGCCCGCAGAGATTTCCCAGCAGGGGTCACCAGAGAGCGATCAGCTGTTGGAATCCTGACCAATTTCCACCCCTCTTTAATCCAGGGGTTTAGGGCCCTTACCACCACCTCCACTAAGATCAGCAACACACCAAAGACCAGAGATCAAACCTGGGATAGCCTTGGTCTGGCTGCCTCAGTAAAAGAAAGAAAGACTTGCATTTATACAGTCCTTTCATGACCTCAGGACGTCCCAAAGCGCTTTACAGCCAATGAAGTACTTTTGAAGTGTAGTCACTATTGTAATGTAGGAAATGCAGCAGCCAATTTGCACATAGCAAGCTCCCACAAACAGCAATGTGATAATGCCCAGATAATCTGTTTTTAGTGACTGAGGGATGAATATTGGCCAGGACACCTGGGAGAACTCCCCTGCTTTTCTTCAAAATAGTGCCAAGGGATCTTTTATGTCCACCTGAGAGAGCGGGCGGGGCTTCGGTTTAACGTCTCATCAGAAAGACGGCACCTCCCACAGTGCAGCACTCCCTCAGCACTGCACTGGAGTGTCAGCCTAGATTTAAGTCTCAAGTCTCTGGAGTGGGACTTAAACCCACAACCTTCTGACTCAGAGGCGAGTGCTACCCACTGAACTATGACTAACCAACTGACCATTCGTGGGAGTTTGCAGATCTTTAAATAAATGAAAGACAAGGTCATCTTGGGCACAAACAATGCAACAGGAGTGAGATTGTGCGCTGTTGGCATGGGCTATGATTGGTTTGGCACACGACCAATATCAACACACAAGTGCTACTCAATAATACGCTATAAAAGGAGGGTCATAAACAATAGATTGTTAACAGCACATCTGCCAGGATACATACCATGACCGTCGTCAAAGAACTCTGTTACTGTGGCAGAAGTGCATTTGGACCATGGTTTGGAGGAGTCGATGCTGGTCAGAATGGAAGACATTAACCGTTTATCCTCAGTCAAGCCATAAGACTCCTCGCAGAATTTGGAATCATCATGCGACAGTCCCAGGAGATGTCCTTTGATCAACAAGAAGTAGTTACGTTAAAACATAAGTATTGTCTGATTTGATGCCTTAAACAGTTCTCAGTTTTAACATAATTTCACTATTTTGATTGTCGAATGCCTTCTTGATAAACAATCCCCCTTCTAGAACACAAGCTAGGCATCACCTAACCACTGCTTCTTGATTTATCTTGTCTACACTCTCACTCTTTTCAAACTTAATTGGTGCCCAGCACTATGGGCCTTGTCCCTTTTCTTTGGATCTTCTGGCAACGCTGCCAATCTGAGAAGCTGGACAGGCATCCTGTTCCCACAGACCTTGCCCATAGCCATTCTCTGGAACCAGATTGAAATTTGCCAAAGTGGTTGCAGGATAACACTCCCTATGATCAGACCATGAAGAACGTGCAGAAGAGATTCATTAAGATGACAATATGGAGGAGAGGCTTTAGTTATGAAGAGCGGCGAGAGAAACTTGAGCTCTTTTCATTATAACAAAGAGGGTTAAGAGAAGATCTAATACAGCTGTTCAAAATCATGATGGGTTTTGATGAAGTAAATTGGGATAAACTATTTCCATTGGTTGATGAGTCAAGCATTGAATCAAGATCATCACCAATAGAATAAAGAGAGGGGTTGCCAGATTTGTTTCTATGCAGAGGGTTGTTAGGATGTTGAATTTCTAACCAGATACAATGGGGTGCACAGAATCCATAACAACTTTTAAAAGGGAAGTAAAATATTATTGTAAAAAGAAAAAAAATTAAAAGGGTCTGGAGAAAGGGCAGGAGAATGGAACTAAGTGGATAGCTCTTTCAGAGAGCTGGTACATTCGCAATAGGCCGAACGGCCTCCTTTTGTGCCCTATGGGGAAGCACCAGGCCACTGCTCAGCACCTCCCTCTCCATAGCAATCATGGCTGGGCCTGTGGGGAACTGCAGCACAACACTGCCCTATCACTCCCCCTGGCTACATATTGGGGACCAATCCATCTCTCCATTTATCACCTGAACTCGATACATATAAAGATAAAATGATAATCCCCAAGGTGTCAGCTAAGACAGACTCATCATCCCTTTGAACCCTTTGTGGGGTTCTTGTACATAGGTTGCCTTATCGAGGAGTATATACAGATTTGCTTCTCTTTTATATACCAGTGTACATACCGATTTCGTGGGCGACTGTAAATGCAGCGTGGAGGCCATCGTCTTCGATAATCGCACAGCTACGCTCGGGGGAGCAGATGGTTCCCACATCCGCCATTCCCAAAGTATCACATGAATGGTGTCCACACAAATTCTGCGAAAAAAGAAATGAAAATGCATTAGATTCAAACTAGAGATTTTTTTTAAAGAAGTTCAAATTACAAACAGAACATGCTCGAATGACACAGCAGGTCAATCACCATCTGAATGATGGGTTAAGACTTGGGGCAGGAGCTTTCATCATTAAAGACAGCAACAAACAAAGGCAGTGGAATATTAATGCAACATTATCCAGCCAACAAGACCTCAGTGCCTCACTGCACATTGACTAGATGAAGAGATTCACACTCCACCTGAACATCTGGGCTAGACAAAGGCTTTGCTTTAAGAACACACACAATAGATTCTAAATTAAGATCAAAAAATGTTGGAAATACACAGCAGGTGAGTCAGTATCTAAAAGAGAAAAAAAGACTTGCATTTATATAGCGCCTTTCACGACCTCAAGATGTCCCAAAGCTCTTTACAGTCAATGAAGAACTTTTGAAGTGTAGTCACTGTTGTAATGTAGGAAACGTGGCAGCCAATTTGCGCACAGCAAGCTCCCACAAACAGCAATGTGATAATGACCAGATAATCTGTTTTTAGTGATTGAAGGATAAATATTGGCCAGGACACTGGGGATAACTCCCCTGCTCTTATTCGAAATAATGCCATGGGATCTTTTACATCCACCCGAGAGAGCAGATAGAGCCCTGGTTTAATTGTCTTATCTGAAAGACAGCACCTCTGACAGTGCAGCACTCCCGCAGCACTGCACTGGAGTGTCAGCCTAGATTTTTGTACTACAAGTCCCTGGAGTGGGATTTGAACCCACAACCTTCTGACTCAGAGGTAAGAGCGCTACCAACTGTGCCATGGCTGAAAGAGCAAAGACACACTATATCTAAGGTGAGATCTTTCACTAGGAATGGATGGCATGTTAAACGCTAACCAGTCTTTTCTCTTTCAAATGCTCACTGCTGCGCAATTCCAGGATATTGATGCCTTTGTTTTAGATTTAAAGCTAAAGGCATAGAACAGATTCCCCCCATCTTTTTCTAGCACACTGAGCAAACTTATTATGTTACAGAGCTTAGATGATTTATATGATATCAGCAGATCTCATGTTCCATTGCTCAAAGATGGTCTGGAGCAACATTGTGATGTTTGGCTGTTTAACCCGACTGGTTTGTAAGTCTGCTGCTCTGATACTCCCTGGGCAGTGGTCTAAATAGACAAAGCCAGGTCATTGTAGCTGCTTGTAAACTTCAGATTCCAGGTAAGAAGAACCCAGCATGAAATAATTGGCTTCCTTTCTGTTTACATCTTTAAGATTGTTTGGATTTCTAGGTCATATTTTGGCCATGTTTCCAAAAATCACATCCAGAATTGTTATTTTTAAAATCTCTCGAGACATGTATTTTAAGTTTTTGGTAAAATAATCATTACCGACGTGTGTTCTTTTTAATTGATGAGTTCGAATTAATATTTATTTACACCTACATTAATTTTACCCCACCACATTTTCTCCCATTGTGGTTGGCCCATGCGATGTCACCTGATCGCCCTGCTGTGAACGGGCATGTACATAGAGTGAGGGTAGGATCCGTTTCAGCTGTGATGCCCCCACATTCTGAACTGAACAGCCTGCTGATGATCATATCATGAAGAATGACCACTTGGATGAGCACTTAAGGGCTGCTGATGCCCACGGAACTGTACCCCAGCAAGACTCAGCGACTTTGGCGGCAGAGGGGTGTGTGTGTGTGAAAAATAAATCAAAGAATTAAAGATGATAGTGCTAACCAGATGTGTCCAGGAAGGTGATTGTGTCATCGTGCCCTCCCCTCTGCATGGAAACACAGGACACTTTACTCTATGTTTGACATCTTACTTCTGAGGGTCCACAGTGCAGTTCAAGGCTGCTACACATCTTTGCGTTCGGATAACACCGAAGCATGAAACTTAAGTGGTTACGAAACATTGGCTCAAAATTTAGATGAGCGACACCGCGATTCAGTGCTCCCAGCAGGGAGCGGCACTTCCGGGGAGCGCATCTTGGGCAGTCACGGGCACACAGCACGGGATGACCAGCCATGGATGGAATCACAGGCTGAGTGCCTGCGATTTCCTAAGGCGCGCTTTGCAAGTACCACAACGTGGAATTGCCTATTAACTTCTTTGAATATTGGTGTATGAATGAATAATGCGCTTTTACGAAATTTCTCTCTGGTTGCTATTTTAATGGAGGCGTTAATCCACTTAAAATAAATATTTCACTCCCATGTATGTTGTTTTGTGGCACACTCTAGCCTGTGTGTATATATTTTATACACAGGTTAGACAAAAGGGTATGTTGCATATGCATTTCTGTAACCGTAGATATATATCTACTGATTTGTTTGCTTAAAGTTAATAAATAAGGGCAAAGAGACCAGGGCCATAGTGCAGGTCACCACCAGTGTAAAACCAAGAAGCAATGATTAGATGAATGGCTCAGAGTTGCCAAGGCTTTTGTTGCTGGTAAATAAGCGGTTTCCTTCTTAGAGAGAATGTTTGCTCTGAGAATTTAATGAGTTGGGGTTTCGCTCCGTCTGTGGAGCCAAGAGGGGCAGTACCTGCAGTCTGTGCAAACCGGCCATTAGTGGCTCTCTGAAAAGGGAGAGGGAAGAGAGAAAAACAACATTGCAGAGGGACAAAAAAATAATAATTATAGAAAAAAACCAGGTTAGAGGAAGGAGGCAGTGAGTGGTGTTTTCACGCAGGTCCCTGGCATTAGTTCAAAGGCTCCGGAATCAGGTGTCTCTGCTGGTCAGCACTCTGTTTGTATTGCTGCCTCCGCTTAAAGGCACAGGGCAACACAGCTGGGAATGAATGCTTTTTTTTTTGGCCGACACAAAATCTTTGGAAAATAAACAAATATCTGCGGAAGTTCATAGCAACGCGCACACAAACACACACACACACACACACATGTACACAAACACACGGAAACAAACAGCCTTACTGTTTATTATTTACCCAATAGTAGGGCCCAAAGACCCATGTACACCATTAGTCACAATTATGTTCCGGTGTGGGATGTGATAGTTACTTTGTCAGCAGTGAGTTTTTCCTGAATAAGTTCATCTATTCATAGTACGGTTATTGATAAACACAAGGCGCTGACCACCCTCCATCCACCCCCCACCCCCCTCGACTGGTTGGACCTGCCTCTGCCTCACTTCTGTTTCAATCTTTCTATCCCTGCTTCACCCCCTTCTTGAAAAAGGAGTTATTATGAAACTCAGGAATTAAAAATTTTTTTTTTTAATGTTCCAAAAATAAAGTATCACATGGTGGGCAGATGGCCGGGTAATTAAGGGCTATTTTCCCTTGTAATATACCAAATGACATGGGCAGGCTGCGTCAATGAAAGGCATATTATCTTCTGATGAAAGGTCACACAAGATACTTTGTTCAGCTTGTAAACAGAGGAATGCGCCACAAGGTAATTGCGCCCGATATACTTAAAAAAACACAATTATGTAAAAGTACTGGAATGTGGGTTACTGCATTGCCAGCGGTTTTGCCATGGCACAAACCAGGAATCTGACAGTCTTTCAACCAAGACCTTGAAGCAGGTTCCGCCTTAGATCAATGTGGCTAAAAACAGATTTTATATTCCCTTTTATTTGCCTCCTCTTTTGAAGGTGCTGATTTCTGCTGGAGTACAGTTCCATTGGTGCTCACAGCCCTCCAGGTTATCATGTATAAACTTGGACAGCCGGCTATTTTTACCGTGGAGGGCATCACAGCCACGCCCCGTTCTGGCCCCACCCAACATCCTCATGTGCGGCGCTGTCGAGCAGGTGTCACTGGACAGCGGCCAGGAGCAGGAACCCTGGTGGATATCTTTCCTCGCCCGGCACAGGGACACAGGCCCTTACCTCCATCTTGGCTGAGATCACCTAGCTAAGTACTGGTCAGGGATCAAACCTGACACCTTCCTGGTCTGTACGGATTAATGCCTTTACTCATCAAGCATTCGGGGAGCAAGTTTTCTCGTAGAGATCGCCACGTCCAATTCATTCCACCGGGACTAAGTTCCCAATTGGAGAAGTTACTGTTTCTCTTACACATATGCTCTTTCATCAGTTGGCAAGATTGGATCGTTTGGGAGAGGCGGAAAAGTGACAGATTTTGCTACAGTTACTGTACTGGGTTTTATAATTCTCTCATAAATTATTGCAGCGTTGAAAGAAATGATCCTTATGGAGCAGTTACTGATAGTGGAAACGTGCCTTCCTGATCTGTACAATTATAGATACAACCAAATTTGTTTTATACTGTCAAATTGAATTAGCAGCAATTAAACGCAGTAGTAATCAATGTTTGAAATTATAGTCGTTGTGCACAGCTGGAGTTTCAAGACGATGAATTGAAATTTTAAGATCTACAGCCACCATTTGGTCAATACCAACCCTTTAAAAAAAAATAAAAGCTGGGAAACCAAGGCTAAGAGACTCTCAAGTCCATTGTGCAGGCCAGTACCAAGGTGGAAATAAGGAGAAACGACAAGGCAAGTGAGTCGAAAAGCCTGCTGACATTCACTGTTTTGGCTCACACAGGAAGAACTGCAAGGTACCGGGGCACGGTTGGCATCTCGGCAGCTGCACCTCAGCGTGACTTTGAGCTTTCGGGAGAGGAGGGGAGAAAACTGCAGTGTTTCTATTGTACACCAGTTGTACGTTGTTTTTTTTCCCGAGAATGTTCTCACACAGGATAGAGACAACTTTTTGACATACTTGGCACCCATGTGCGTTATGGACGAGACTAATGAGTCATGAAATGTCTGGTGGCCATTCATAGAAAGCGCAATCCCCTGACCTTTCAATCACTGTACGAGAGGCCACTACATTATACAATCTGTGGAAACACAGAAGCATGCCGCCGTAACTGGCCATAATTGGTGCTACACTTGCCCAGTTACAGAACCAGACTCCTTTAAAAGCCTATTTGTTTGCTTTTTCCAGTTTTATCCCCTCGTCCCCTGACTCTGGTTTGAACATACGGTTCCATAGGTGGGACCAGTCCTCTAGTAGCTCACCCCAAGTGGTCAGGATTCATATGCGAGTCTTGACAATGAGTGTCGGCATGCTATTCAACTGTGGAAGGTGTAACAGGCAAGCCCAATCCTGTCTTCCAGGCACACTTTTGAGTGGGGGGATCATTAGATGGAGATTGGGAGCAGGAACCCCAGTTTTTTAATCTCCCGAGTCCAGAGGCATTAGTGACAATGGCAGTGCTATTACTGCTGTCCAGCTGAGATCAGTTAATTTAACAATGATCAGGAGAATCAAACCTGGAACACTCCTCGTCTTTATGGCTCAATATCACACCAGGGAAAAGCCATGTTAACAATTTCAAGGTCCTGGTAAAAAGTGAGTTGGAATAGGCGATGAATCTTGATTTCAATGCAGTGAGGTTATGGGGAGGGAAAGAGCATACAGGACTACATATTTTTTAGTTCGAAGAAGCAAGGAAGTTCATAGAAGCAGTGAGCATAATAAGATGTTGGCTGAGAGCGAGGTTGGACACGAGAAGTGGTAGTACGATCTCCTATCAGATGACAAGTTATTTCATGTATTCTGACCAGGAGTGTGAGAGAGGTGCTTGAGAAGCCTCCTGAGATATCAGTGCACACATTCAACGCTTGGATAGATTTGATCTTTATTAAGAGCTAACCATCTCTTTCTCCCCTCCCACCTCTCTCCATCATTAGCACAGACGAGGAACTAACTTGTGTGGAAATACTGTGGTTCTACTACTCTCAAACATTCTAATTTCTCTCCAGTTCTGGTAGTTATAGACTGAGAACCAATACCCCAAACTACCACAGAGGCAAGCGAGTCAGACACCTAGGCTGGAATAATCACCTATCCATTGGCTCCAGTGAGCTGTTGAGCCACGCAGACCAGGTAGATCCCAAATTTGATTGCTGGTGTATGCTGAGTTATCTGATCTCACCAGTCTCAATTGACCTCAATGTCCCATGCTAGAAAAGGAAACATTAGCAATGCCCCCTGCTGCTGATTGGTGTCCAGAGACTCATGCTGGAAAGTGAACGTTTACCGAGAACAGCATGAGTTCAGCTGTCCACAGTGACTGAATAGCCTGCAACGTACACCGTCGAGGCTCACAGTTGAATAATCGCTGCTTGGGAAATGCACCTATGGCACCATTTCCCAGCAACTAGTTAATGGCTTGAGAAAAGGGGAGGAGGAAAATTGGCAAGAAGAAGAAAACATTAGCCTGAGGAATTTCAAGTCAGGCTTTTTCCAGAACTGTACAGGTGCAACTGGACATCTGTTGGTTCAACTCATTCTGAAATCTGGTTACGTCCTTAAAAATACAAAGTTCCAAAACTTGGAACAGTGCCGAATTTCCATGATCATCCAAACCCAGTCACTGAAGCACAAGTAATAAGAATGAAGGAGTGAAAAAAATACCAAAAAGATATGATCACCTTACATATAATGCATGTGCATTGAGAACTGAAACTCCATATAAGACTTAAAGAGGCATCTGCACCAGTTAAAAACTGTCTGGCAAATCATGGTCAACAGATAACACCATGATGTAATTCACATTAAAAAAGTCACCGTTTTGCGTCTGCTTGATGTCACTGTACTTAGAGACAATGCCACTGAAAGTGGGGGAGGGGGGGGGGGTAGACAATTCAAGGATTTGGAGCAAGAGGGTGAAGAAGGGGCAAAATCCATGCTAAAACAATTGTGGGATGGAATATCTTCCTCCTCATTCTTGCCCAAAGGCTATGCCTTTAACTGGTGAAAATTCCCCTTTAATCTGAATGTAAATGTCACCAGAGCTTTCTAAGGTTATATGGCTAGCGAAAGGGTGAGGGTAAGGAGGGAGGTTTATGTTCACAAGAGTTCCTCCAGGCACTGACTTACAGACTGCAGCTGCCGAAGTTCCCACGAAAAACAATCCAGAGCTGATGACTGGATCCCAAGGCTGGTCTAAAGGGCCTCGGATTAGCATAAAGATAACTTAAAGGGGCACTGCCTTTCTAGGAAAAAAATAAGTGCTTGGCAAACCTATTTTTTCGACTTGCAGAGGAAGAAAAGTCAAAGTTATTCGTCGCGACATAATGCACTCAACTGGCATCACATGAACAAATGCAAAACAAAATTTGCCAGGCAATTTTTTCAGGAAGGCGGTGCCTCTTTAATTCAGCAAGCACATGCTCCTGACTTGTAAGCCATGGAGCCGTGTGTTTATAAACATTTTACTGGATGGGAGCGTGTTATTGGTGAGCACTGACTTCATCCTAATGCCTTCTGCAAAAGCAAGTAAAACACACACACACACAAAACCATCCAGGTCTGAGGAGACAGACAGATCGTGAACTAAACCATCTCCAGGGCATTCCCGACAGCTCAGGATCATCCTGCCAACAACCGCCACCCCCTCCGAACCAACTGTAAGATGACAATGGACCAATACAATTAAAAAAAAACTTACACTTAAAAATACAATTAATACATTTTTTTTAGTTGCACCTTGCAAGTCGTTGTAAGGAATTCCAATCATTTCATTCCCATGGGGGATTCACAACAATCTTGAGATTTTTTTCAATAAACACACACACAACACACACACACACGCGAGATGTTGGCATGCCAAGGCGAACGCTGCCCTTTGAGCCAAGGTTACTGCTGCTGGCCATCATCATGCCCATGCTGAACCATGCCAGTGCCAATTAACTCGCCGCTTAAAGGCACAGGCTGCCTGCTTTGCCAGGCCAGGTTCAATGAGAGTGCAAATCAAATGTGCGCGCGGCAGTAAATTGTGACACTCGCTCTGCCAAAGACTCGCGTGCACATTGAAGTTCACCGACTGCCGTGTAAGCAGGTTTACGGTGTGACTGAATAGGTCAAGTTCTGATTCTATATTACATGGAATTCCACGATTCTGTTGACCAATTGACCCCATTTCCATCTCCCCCCCCCCCCCCCAACCCTCCATGGAAACCTTAGTAATAAAAGAATTGATTTCAATGCAAACTGTTAAAGGTGCATACCGACACTTGCTGCTTAGGCTAGAGTTTGACGTTTATATATATATATATATGTGTGTGTGTGTAAAGTTGCCTTACCTCCCGGGTGAAGAGGATGGCAGCGTCGTGGTGCTCTGCGTGGCCATCGCCGTGCTGGTTCTGCTTATGCTGCCACCGGCAGAAGTTCTTGAGTGTGGCCGCGGCGTTCTTGTTGATCTCGGGCCCCTTGTCTCGGTCGCTGATGATCATGACCCTGACGACGGCCAGGCGGACCGGGTTCTCGATGCTGGCGTGGCCGAACAGCTTGGAGGCGATGGAGGCCTAGGGTCAGCAGGTAGTGCTGGATGTGGCGCCCGTACTGCTTGGACATGGACTCGTCCGCCACCAGCAGCAGCTCGACGTGCCGGGCTCTGGAGACCGAGCGCCGGGAGCGCCTGGGGAGCTCGGAGCCGCCCGGCGAGCCCCAGCCGCTGGGAGGCTTGTGCGGGGCAGCGTCCTCTCCTCCCTCGCCCTTCAGCCCGGAGGCCGGGGTCTCGCAGCGGCTGGGCTGTGCCACGGTCTGGAAGCTGAAAGCATCTCTCGCAAAGACGTGCAGGACCCGGTCGGATGCATCTCCAAACACCTGGCGCTGCCGGGCCCCGGAGCCCAGCAGCGGGCTGATGGTGTAGCGGGAGCGCCCCACCGCGAAGAAGCCGTCCAGACCCCCGCAGAGACTGAAGACGGCCAGCGACTCGGGCTGCGAGTCCACCGTGCCCCGGTAGTGGCAGTGCCCGCCGCCCGGCGCGCCCCGGACCTGGGCACCAAGGTGGGGCGAGGTGAGCGCCTCGTCCCTCTCCAGATCCAGCAGGAACCGCTTGCCGTCCGCGTACACGATGTAGCCGACCTTGCCGTCCCCGCCGTAAATCCGATCCACATTCTGCACCAGCCCGCTCCTCCTCCGCCATCCCGGCTGCAGGGGAAAGAGCTGCCGGCTGCCGGATTGCCCGGCTCGGGAGCCCGCTACCGGCGCAAGTAGGTGAGGCTGGTCGGCTGCCAGGCACAGCAGCGGAGCCTGGTGCAGAGTCCAGACAGCCAGGAAAACAAATAGCACCATGTTTGCAACAACAATAATAATAAACACACAGATTCTAAAATAATGGTTTAAATAAACGGACATGCAAAATAAAAATGCAATCGAATGCAACAATTGTAGCCCTCCCAAACTTTCAAACTTTCTAATGCATCATCTTGCAACAGTAAATGCACCAAAATATTTATTTTAAGAGAAAAGTTCTTTGCACAACTCTGCCCCCTCTCCCTCCCTCGCTGTGACTAGAGGAGAAGGGAGTAAGATCTAAGATGTGAAGGCGGTGTAACAATGAATTTATAGCAAATTCTCAAACCGGGACGGCTGCAACAAATCCGTCACCGCTGCGTCTTAAAGGCGAGGTTCCGACCGCCCCCTCCCCCCTTCCCCCAGCAATATCCTGGTACAGTAATTGAATCATCGCTGACCCAATAGCGTCACTAATTCATTTCGTCCAGATATTGTTGTGAAAGAAATCCGGGATCCACGCTTCTAAAACTTGGCGGCACAAAAGGATTCGACCTCACATCGATCATCATGAGTGATTGTAAAACCCGGGTTTCCCGGGATCCCTTCCAGGCGCAGTTTATCATTTAATTGCCTGGCAGCGTAAAGGGAACGGTTACATAGACAGACAGCCCACTGGGAATAATGCCGGGGTCACCGCTTGCACATCAGCGGACGAACACCGCACGGAATTCCATTGTCCGTTATCTTAGTGCAAGCGTTAACCCCTTGAAAGTAAGCAGGTTAAAAGGAACTGCATACCTGCCTGTTAAGGGACTGCACTCTAAAACTGTAGAGTGTGATTGCAGTGGTTGAGATGTTTTTTTTTGGGGGGGGGGGGGGTGCAGTGTCCTGGTGTGGGACTGACTTATACCGACTAGGAAGCTCTACAGTCAGTGCTGCGTTAGTTGGAGGTGTTGCCACTGACTTCAGATCCCTGAGTTAAGAAGGCAACGCATTATTGTGGGGTCCCCCCTCCCACTCCTCGTCATCCCTGTTGGACGCATGCTGTGTGCAGATGTTTGGGCGAGGACAGGGTCGGGCTGGGTTGCGATGCAACCCCTCACATGGTTGATAATCTTGCTGACACTCAATGCGCAGGCTTACACACGAAGAGAATAACCATTCGGGCAAAGCGCTCAAGGGCTGTTAGTGCTTGTGGAGTCACTCCCGAGCATGAGTGGGGTGCCTTCAGGAGAGGAGGGGAGAACATGGAAGTCCAACCATTCTAGAAGCTGCAATGGATGGTTTAGATTGTCCCTATTCTGTTTCCCTTCCATCTCCTCTCCCTCACTCCCTTTCCTGCTCGCTCCTCAACACCTTGGAAAACCACCTGTGATCACATCTTTCATTTACAGTCTATAAAATATATATAATTTCTGGATGAGAATTTAGGGAATGCGCAAACATTACTTCACTTTAAAATGTAAACATTTTCCAAATGACTAGTTATATCTTGTAATGGGAACACTGTTGCTGTGTGACACTCGGACCTTGTTTATTCTGTAAATATGAGACAAAACTAAAGTGAGGGGCCCATATTTAACCTCATGTACATGGTTATGATGTCTAAATACCGGGCAATGTTTTAAAGTGGCAGCCCCTTCGACATATTCATAACAACCTCCACGTTTGTGTAGGGTGAATATCACATACCTAGTAAGGGCGATGTTTATTTTGTTTACACTGGATCACCTGCACAAAGTTATATTATGGGGAATCTCTACAGCCTAACCATTACCCCGTGCGATATTACCGTATGAACATTTCGTATGAAATTATCAGGACTAATTCCACACCCCAGTGCTCCCGGTAGGGAACAGTGCCCACAGACAAGTGGGAAATGCAGGTTAGTGTCTATGGACTAATATCACACAGCGCAATTTCTAGGCGCATAAATCTTTTCATCTATGTAGACTGAGACTTAAACATATAAACGTATTTAATGTTCTCATTTATCAATGATATCTATATCTATCTATCTATCTATCTATCTATCCACCCATCTCTATCTATCTATCCACCTATATCTGTCTATCTATCTGACTATATCTCTCTATCTATATATCCATCCATCTATATCTATCTATCTATCCAGCCATTTATCTCTATCTATATATCCATCCATCTATCTATCTATCTATCTATCTCCCTCTATCTATCTATCGATCTATCATCCATCTCTCTCTCTCTCTCTCTATCTATCGATCTATCCATCCATCCATCTATCTCTCTATCTATCTGTCTATCCAGCCATCCATCTCGCTCTCTCTCGATCTATCTATCGATCTATCCATCCATCCATCTATCTATCGATCTATCCATCCATCTCTCTCTCTCTATCGATCGATCTATCCATCCATCTATCCATCCATCCACCAATCTATCTTTCTCTCTCTCTCTATCTCTCTCCATCCATCCATCTATCCATCCATCCACCAATCTATCTTTCTCTCTCTCTCTCTCTATCTATCTATCGATCCATCTATCGATCTATCTTTCTATCTATCTCTGTTTATATGCTTGTGTGCAGGTAAATAAGCACACAGACCATTTACAGACATTACTATATATTGATTACGAAGTAGTTGGATTAATCCATCAGGAATGTTTTTCTTGTTGACAGGTTGGTTGAGTTCAGCGGCTGGGATGTCATTTTATGGGAAAGGAATGGGCGGACAAAGAGCAATCGTCTAAATTACAGTTCGTGGACTATAATTTAAACACATCTTCTCAGAGGTAGAAAATAGCTAGAAAGAAAGTCTGAAAAAAATTAAGTGAACCAATTGGGTTGGGTTTTTTTTTCCTTGAATATCTTTTTCTCTCCTCCCGGTGGGAGTGTCTCTTTAAGAGCGTGTGTATATAACTGGCTTTAAAATGTTCAATATGCTGAAATAAGGTCCAGTAACGCCTTTGGCTGACGCTGTGTTTTTCTGTGCGGTAATGTGTCTGCGGTCTGGCAGTGAATGTTCGCGGGAGTTTGAAAGATTCGTGCTGTCAGTATCCCTCTGCTGGATTAATACTGATCACATCGGCAAACCTCACCCAGCGAGCTGAGAGTCTCTCTCCGAGCACCAGGAATTCTCAGCTCCAGCAGTAGCGAGAGGACACCCCAGCAATAAAGATGTTCCCTCAAAATATAAAACATAAACTTCTCTACTCTCACTCGGTTTTAAACTATTTAAATTGCACTTAAAGGGGAAGGAAAGACTAGGGCAGCACTCTTAAAACAGATGCTCCTTTTCTTAGTTCCCTTGATGTGATCTGTCGGTAAAACGATCCCCTCTACTGACCGACCTCTATCTTTCATCCGGATCGTCCGATCACATAAGATCGCTATTTTTTTGGCACTTGAAACTGATATTTAGATTGCTAGAAAACTGAATACTTTATTTTTTAAAGGAACACTCCTGTAGTGAAAGAAAATAAAGACTTGCATTTATACAGCACCTTTTACGACCGCAGGACGTCCCAAAGCGCTTTACAGCCAATGAAGTATTTTTTAAGTGGAGTCACTGTTTTAATGTGGGAAACGCAGCAGCCAATTTGCGCACAGCAAGCTCCCACAAACAGCAATGTGATAATGACCAGATAATCTGATTTAGTGATGATGGTCGAAGGTTAAATATTGCCCCAGGACACCGGGATAACTCCCCTGCTCTTCTTCAAAATAGTGGCCGTGGGATCTTTTACATCCACCTGAGAGGACAGACGGGGCCTCGGTTTAACGTCTCATCTGAAAGACGGCACCTCCGACAGTGCAGCGCTCCATCAGCACTGCACTGGAGTGTCAGCCTAGATTATGTGCTCAAATCTCTGGAGTGATTGATTTATAAAAAAAATTTAAAGGCGAAAAGGGAGTAGGGGTGTAGATGTGCTCAATGCTGCCTTTATACTGTAGGTACCAGTTCCACTTTGGTACCTGCATTAGAGCAGCCCAGGCTGGAGGAGCGCAGCTATACTAATGGCTGCACACTGTTTTATTGGTGTAAAGCAGAGTGCTGCGTGTGCATACTTAAATACATGAGCAGTCTGCTGCCAACCAATGTCCAGATGCCCTTGGGATTCTGAGTGTTAGTCTGGACCGGAGCTGTCAGCTCTTTTACTAACGTTATAAACATAAAGGCAGCCTGGTAACTTTCTAAACATTAAGGACTGGATTTTCAATGACCCGTGGAGTCGGGTTTGGAGGTGGGGGGGGGGTTAAAGTTGCAGATTCGGGGGTCCCGACCCCATCCCGACTCCAACTTCAAAATCTAGCCCTATATAATTCACCTGGAGTTGTACCTCAGTTGGTGTGAGATGATCTGTTGGTAGCTGGTCTCCCAGAGCCAAAACCTGAACTGATGCCAGTTTGCCGCCAGTTGCACCGTACATTTCATGTTGTGGCGAAGGTAAAACCGTTTCACCGCGCCTTGTGGAAACAAAAAACTGCTGGAAACGGACAGCAGGTCAGTCAGCATCAGTAAACTGACGGGGTATAATCAATGCTCCCTCTAAGCTGCGCTTTGTTGTGCGCGGCCTGTTTATTTCAACACGCGGTCCCTTTAAATTTCTACGCATGTGCGATATTTCCAGTGGAGAAGCTTGTGAGCGGCCTGCGCGGGACCTTGCAGATTACTGTGCGGCCCGGCACGTGCGCAGCTTGGAGGGAACATTAGTTATAATGTTTTGGGTGCGCACTCTTCATCAGACTGAAGTCTAAACAATTTAAAGAAAGAAGAAAGAACTTGCATTTCTATAGCTGCCTTTCACAACCTCAGGACGTCCCAAAGCTCTTTACAGCCAATGAAGTACTTTTTGAAGTGTAGTCACTGTTGTAATGTAGGGAACGCGGCGGCCAATTTGCGCACAGCAAGCTCCCACAAACAGCGACGCAATAATGACCAGATAATCTGTTTCAGTGATGTTGGTTGAGGAATAAATATTGGCCCAGGACACCGGGGATTACTCCTCTGCTCTTCTTCGAAATAGTGCCGCGGGATCGTGTATGTCCACTTGAGAGAGCTGACGGGGCCTCGGTTTAACGTCTCATCCAAAAGACAGCACCTCCATTAAATTGGACAAATAGAGGAAATGGGGAGGTAGGAGAGAACCATGGAGAAGTGGTTAATGTGTTAGATGACTCGCAAACTGTTAATAGAAAACAGTAAGGAGACATAAAAGATAATAAGAGAGATAATGCAGGCATATAGAAAGGACAAAAGAATGTGGGAGGCAGGGGAAGTGAAAAGACACAGATGAGGTCTGTGTACAACAAAAGCTTGTGAAATAAAGCAACAGTAAGGGGAAAAAAATAAAGCTGTAGATGCAGCAGATATGAAATTAAAACAGAAACTGTAAGCAAAACACAGTAGAGCAGTCAATGGTGAGCAGAGGAAAGCAATAGGTCCACAGCCTGGGCTCAGACCCTCAGCAGCACTGCGCTCTGACGAAGAGTCTCTGGCCTAAATGTTGACTATACCCCTCTCCCTCCAGACCCTGCTCGCATCATAAGCACCCATTGCCCATTGAAGGAAATGGAGGGTGTAGCTGAAGTCTGAAATGGCTAAAGTCCAGAGGGCTGCAGAAAGATTGAAATAGTGTTGAGCTTTATTGGAAGGGTCAGAGGTCAGTGAGAATAGGAGGAGGATTTTAAGTGGTGAGCCACAAGTAGGCCAGGGTTACACTTGCAGAGAGAACTGAGACGTTAGAATCATAGCATCGTACAGCACAGAAGGAGGCCATTCAGCCCATCTTGCTTGTGCCAATTTAATTCATTATCAGATTAAATAAGTTGTTAGATCACAACAACTCGCTGCATAAAACAAATTCTCCTCATCTCCCCTCTGGTTCTTTTCCAGTTATCTTAAATCTGTATCCTCTGGTTACCGACCCACCTGCCAGTGGAAACGGTTTCTCCTTATTTACTCTTATCAAAACCCCTCATCATTTTGAAAAGCTCTACTAAATCTCCTCTTAACCTTCTCTGCTCTAAGGAGAATAACCCCAGTCCTGCGATGTGGTGACCTAAACATGTAGAGGAGACGGTGAGCAGTGAACCCAGTACACTAGATTAGAGGACGTACACAGGAATTGCTGTCTCACATGGAAGCAGTCTTTGGGGCTTTGGATTGTGATATGGGAGGAGGCAAATGGACAGGTGTTGCATCTCCTTTGATTGCAGGGGAAAGGAACACAAAATATTCGATATAAGTACCCTGCAATATCATATTTACTCACATATAGGGCACCTCTGTATATAGTAGCACTCAACCTTTGGGCCTCCCCAGGGAAATAAATAATTAATAGATTTCATATAGAATACAATGTAAAGCAATTCTCTTCATATTAAAAAGGATGGCCTATATTTAAGTAAATACAGTAGACATTTTAATATTAAAATGTCATTAATTTGGATAAATATTTTTCTTTAAAAAAATTATTTTGAAGGATATTTGACTGACACTTATATGCTTCCATAATGATACAGAGCAGAAATTGTGTTGAATAAGTTTTGTTTAATGAGGTACATAGCAATTGGCATGGTAAACAAGGACGATTTTTGTTTTTTCTAATATTGGGCTCATGAAACGCTTTATAGCTTTTAATTTTTATTATATTTAAAAGAAAATGTATTATAAGATAACCTCACTTCTGGCACCGGGGCAAAAACAATGCCGTGCAGAGAGTAAAATAAAAATAAGCAGAGCCGTGTGTGGCCAAATGATAACTGTCTGAACTATTACAGTAATCATACAGATCCAAAGGCAAATAAACACGCAAGTACAAAGAGAGGACATAAGATATTCATAGCTCCCCTAATGGCTTAGTGGGTAAGTGCATCGTGGTTCTGAACCACGCACACCTAAAGCTCCAAGACAAAAGCTCCAACTTAGTGGGAGTAAAGTAACAATGTGCAAAGTTACTATTGGGGGGAGGAGTGCACCCAGCATGAAATTAACCATTTCCACATAGTTTGGACACATTCATTTCCCACCTACGAGACTTGAGCACAGAAATCTAGGCTGACACTTCAGTGCAGTGCTGAGGGAGCGCTGCACTGTCGGAGGTGCCGTCTTTCAGATGAGATGTTAAACCGAGGCCCCGTCTGCCCTCTCAGGTTGACGTAAAATATCCCACGGCACTATTTCGAAGAAGAGCAGGGGAGTTATCCCCGGTGTCCTGGCCAATATTTATCTCTCAATCAACATCACTAACACAGATTATCTGGTCGTTATCAAATTGCTGTTTGTGGGAGCTTGCTGTGCGCAAACTGGCTGCCGCGTTTCCGACATGACAACAGTGTCTACACTTCAAAAAAGTACTTAATTGGCTGTAAAGTGCTTTGGGACGTCCTGAGAACGTGAAAGGTGCTGGAGAAATGCAAGTCTTTCTTTTTTTACTTGAATTTCATGCCAAAACCTGATTTGAATTTCACACCTAATTCTGGTTTGCATTTTGTTCCGCAAACCTATTTGAATTTCTCATCCAAACTTGACTGGAATTTCTTACCGGTTTGTATTTTGTGCCCAACCTGATTGAAGCTTCCCACCCGATCTGAGCAGCTGTAAAAGTGATCAAAATAATTTCTTGTAGCTCGGTAAAGAATGGTTACTACGATTTAAGTTAACAGTCTGAACATCAGCTCATATAAAATGCATGGCTTCCTAAAGTGCTAGACGAGAAAAGGTCCATCTAGTTCGCCTTCTACCATCCTGGTAGTCGCACGATGCAATAATAATGGAGTTGTTGACTAATCACAGCGCTCAATCTCTATCAATTAGTCTACAACAGAGCCAGACATGAGGCGAGGAAAACCCCAGTGGTGGAGAGCTTTGGGAACCACAGGTCCAAAGTCACCTGTTCCTCCCAAGCAAGTTACACTTAACAACAACAACAACAACAACAGCAACAACTTGCAATTATTTATCGTCTTTAATGTAGTAAAACGTCCCAAGGCGCTTCACAGGAGCGTTATCAGAAAACATTTGACACTGATATTGGCCCATTATTTGCGGTCAGCAGCGAAGCAAAGTCGTTCGCTGCTGGCCCCGAAGTAAGCTCTCACAATCTCTGTGACGAGAAGTTCGGCTTGTCCAACGTGCAGTTGAAATCAGGGTAGTTTAGCGGGAATCCCATCGTGCGAGCTGCTGTGACGTCAGCAAGCGAGTAAGCTCCTTTGATTCTAACTTTTAAAAATTGCTATAGCGAGCAAAACAAAGATTGGGGCTGTCACATGGGGAAAAGGTAAACCTGAAATAAAGATGAACAAACATTTAAAAAAAAAATCATTTTTTTTAAATTTGTTAAAATTTAAACATTTTATTAAAGTGGATACATTTGACACTCCACAAATTAAAAATTAGTTTTTCAGGGCCATAGCGTTTGTTTAGCAGTCAACACGCTGTTAGAACCCCAGTTACACCAAATGGAAAAGGGTCTAACTTTTAATGGGGTATTTAACAGCGATATTACTGTGGAAGAGCCAAAATTTTCCTTTCCCTGATTTGACAGATTACACTGATTGCTTGCTGTGGGGACAGGGAGGGGAGGGGGTGTGCACAGCGCAGCCGGTGTCGGAGCAGTGAATGACTGACCGCAACTTCAGGATTTCTGCGTTAGGATGCGCATGCTCTACATTTTCAAGTTGCGGTGAGTTTCAAAGGGGTAATAATGGCGTACGCTGTTCGTTTGCTGTTATTACCCACCACAAATTCCAGGCCAATAGGACAGGTGACCAAAAGCTTGGTCAAAGAGATAGGTTTTAAGGAGCATCTTAAAGCACGAGAGAGAGGTAGAGAGACGGAGAGGTTCAGGGAGGGAATTCCAGAGCTTAGGGCCCAGGCAGCTGAAGGCACGGCTGCCAATGGTGGAGCGATTAAAATCAGGGATGCGCGAGAGGCCAGAATTGGAGGAGTGCAGAGATAGTCATAGAGTCATAACGGCACAGAAGGAGGTCCTTCGGCCCATCGACTCCGTGCCGGCTCTCTGCAGAGCAATCCAGTCAGTCCCATTCCCCCGCTCTATCCCCGTAGCCCTGCAAGTTTATTTCCCTCAAGTGCCTATCCAGTCTCCCCTTGAAAACATTCAGTGTCTCCGCTTCAACCATTTCCGTCGGCAGCGAGTTCCAGGTCCTCACCACTCGCTGCGTAAAAAAGTTTTCCCTCACGTCCCCCCTGTATCTCTTGGCCAAAACCTTAAATCTGTGTCCCCTAGTCCTTGTACCATCAACTAGTGGGAACAGCCTTTCTCTGTCTAGCCTATCCAAACCCGTCATAAACTTGTACACCTCTATCAAATCACCCCTCAACATCCTTTGCTCTAATGAAAACAAATCCAGCTTCTCCAACCTGACCTTGTAGCTAAGATCTCCCATCCCCGGAACCATTCTGGTAAATCTCCTCTGCACCCTCTCAAGGGCCTTCACATCCTTCCTAAAGTGTGGTGACCAGAACTGGACGCAATACTCCAGTTGTGGCCTAACCAGCGCTTTATAAAGGTTCAGCATAACTTCTCTGCTTTTGTACTCAATACCTCTATTTATGAAGCCCATGACCCCATATGCTTTGCTAACCAATCTCTCAATATGTCCTGCCACCTTCAGGGGCCTATGCACATTAACTCCCAGGCCCCTCTGTCCCTGCACACTCTTTAAAACTGTGCCATTAAGTATATATTGCCTCTCCCTGTTCTCATGCCAAAATGCATCACCTCACACTTCTCCGTATTAAATTCCATCTCGGAGGGTTATAGCATGTGTAAGGGGTGAGACCTGTGGCTCTGTGCTTAGCCTGGGTGCTAGTGCGAGGTTAGGCCTTGTTGCCTGTTCTGGTCTCCAGCCAGCCGGGTAACACTAGACACCTGTGAGTGGTTCGACCCACTCGCCCTTACGGTTCTGACACTGGACTTAGGTGCGAGAGCAATAATGCAGAGAAAACTCAGGTAGACCCGGTTGAATAGTGCGAAATGGAAAAATCTTTATTGCATATTATTCAAGATTACGAAATACATGTCATAAGCACAGATTAATGACAGTACAATCTTACACGCAGTTATGTAACTAATTTTAGGGAAACGAGGAGCGCACGACACATCGTAAAAGGGGACACACATTACAATTATCCTTAAAACTTAAACCCTCCCCTATCAATACCTGTCCTAAACTAGATTTGTAGGATCGAGACTCATGCTCACCACTCGTGATAACTCGGAGAATTCCGAAACTCTGCTCGGATGTTTTTCCCGCAGCACCTGACCACCCACGTGTTGATCAGGGGTCTCTGTACCCCACTTGTTTACTCGTTTCTGCTCCGGCTAGCAGGCTGGACCGTCTGCTGTCATGAAGATCTGTGTTGTCCTCGGAGTTCCGACACGACTCAAAAAATAGTCTTCCTGTGCCCTCACACCGATGTGATAAAACTCGAAGAATGGTCTTCCTGTGCCCTCACCAGTTTGTAAAACTCAAAGAATGGTCTTCCTGGGCAAGGAAAGTGTTTATTCGACCTACAGGCGCGGTCGGGGCTTACTGACCGTGGCGATACGTATTGTCGTCTTCTTCTCTTCTCATCTCATCTCATCTCATCTCATCTCATCTCGGGCCTTCGGTTCCAACACCGTTTACCGACTTCTCGGGATGGTGTGCCCATTTCAAGGCTTCACAGCCCAGTTCTTCACAGATCTTCGCGGCAAGCCACGAGGTTGATCCTGGCGGATCAGAAAGTTCAATAGTCTTCCAGCAAGTCGAGCAGCAAGAGGCAGAGACAGCAGTCAAGAGTCAAGATCCAAGAGAGAGATGGACGGTTGTACCTTACAGTTATAGTGCTGTAATTCCTCTTTTCCCGCCCAACCTTAATGTCTTTCTTTTGTCAGGGTTTTGGCGCTCAAATTTCTTGTATAGGGTGATCTCCGTTAAATGGGTTTCGGTGATACTTGTAACTGCCTGAGTACCCGTTAATACTTCTCCCATTGTGGAACCGGTCAGTATTCTCCCTGGAGGGGTTTTGGGGCTTCCAAATGTTTTCTGTAACTACCCGCAAACGGCTCTCTCATCGTAGAGTCGTGGGGATTTTGCATATTAATGTCTTTGGATGGGTCCTTGATCGCTCGGTACAATAGCCCTTATTCGCACCTGGGAGACCGATTCCAGTATTTATGTGTAAAATGCAAACCCATTATGTCTTGTGAATTATCTCAAATGTGCTGAGTCTTGTCCGATCTCGCACAAATGTTTATTGGAACGCCATCTTGTCTGCTCATTGAAAAGTCTAGAACGTTCTGCCATGAGGCGTGGTGGCCATTTTACAGGCTGCTTGTGTCCACTTTGAAAACCTGACAGCATTCTGCTGGAATAAAACTGTTTGTACGAAACTTTATGTCTCCTTCTTATTTTATAAAATCGTGATAATTTTGCGAATTCTACACATGTCATGTCTCAAATTACTCATATACTGTATCCTAAAATATTATTTTATGAAAGAAATCTATCTAATTTGCAAAGATGAGCAGAAATTTTCTCCAAGTAAATATTGGGAAGACCGAAGCCATTGTTTTTGGTCCTTGCCACAAACTCTGTTCCCTAGCCATTGACTCCATCCCTCTCCCTAACATCTGTCTGAGGCTGAACCACACTGTTCACAACCTTGGTGTCATATTTGACCCTGAAATGAGCTTCCGACCACATATCCGTGGCATAACTAAGACCGCCTATTTCCACCTCTGTAACATTGCCCGTCTCTACCCTTGCCTCAGCTCATCTGCTGCTGAAACCCTCATCCATGCTTTGTTACTTCTAGACTTGACTATTCCAACGCACTCCTGGCTGGCCTCCCACGTTCTATCCTGTGTAAACTTGAGGTAATCCAAAACTCAGCTGCCCGTGTCCTAACTTGCACCAAGTCCCATTCACCCATCACCCCTGTGCTCGCTGACCTACATTGGCTCCCGGTTAAGCAACACCTCAATTTCAAAATTCTCATCCTTGTTTTCAAATCCCTCCATGGCCTCGCCCCTCCCTATCTCTGTAATCTCCTCCAGCCCCACAACCCCCTGAGATATCTGCGCTCCTCTAATTCTGCCCTCTTGAGCATCCCTGATTATAATCGCTCAACCTTTGGTGGCCGTGCCGTCTGTTGCTTAGGCCCTAAGCTCTGGAATTCCCTCCCTAAACTTCTCCGCCTCGCTACCACTCTTTCCTCCTATAAGACGCTCCTTAAAACCTATCTCTTTGACCAAGCTTTTGGTCACCTGCCCTAATTTCTCTGTATGTGGCTCGATGTCAAATTTTACATCTTATAATACTTCTGTGAAGCGCCTTGGGACATTGTTGTTGTTGTATTTGAATGAATCAATAAGTGAACACTCGATTTGATATTCTGCTTCTCTTTCCAAAACATTGCAAGTTTTTGGAACTAAAAGATGATTTTTAGGAATTACAAACCCTGAAGATAAAGCACTAGATTTGTGAAAGGGAGGATTGGACCTGGATCACGAGAGCTAAGGGGACAATTATCAGATATCAAAAGATTGCTGCTTCTTCTTCTTCCACAAAAGAAGACCACATACTTCCACCTACTCTGCATTTCCCGCTGCATCCCTACCTCAAACATATAGCTGCCAAAACCTTCATCCATATCTTTGTTACTTCCTGGCTTGATTGCTCCAATGCTTTCCTAGGCAAACTCCAAATCTCCAAGCTACAGGACCTCCAACTCTTCCAGATCTTTGTTGCTCCTGTTCTATCCTGCACCCCTATAACCTTTATTGTCACCAACTCCATTGGCTCCCTGTACCCCCAAAACTTTAATATCCATGTCCTCATTTTCAAATTGCCCCATGGACTTGCTCCTCCTCACTTATGCAGTCTCCTCCACTTCTATGTTCCAGTCCTTCTGCTGCCTACATTAAAGTCGGTTAAATTTTGTATATTTGGAGGGGTTTATTCTCCCTGACTTCGACACCGATGAGAACAATCTGTCTCATAACCATACTATAACTCACACTTTTTGTGTTAGTGGTAATATAAATATGATAGAAAATTTCCCGTTGGCTATTGCCAAGTGGCTAGTGAGCTCATAAATGCATTCAAAAAGGACACGTTTATGGTTTCAGTCATGAAAAGAACATTTCTACCGTGTTTGTGATGTTGCTGACAATAGAGACCAGAGAAAATCTTCCCCTATGATCTCCTGTGACTGCCCTGTGTGCCAGTATGTTGGATATAGTATTAATGCTTGGCTTGATTTCTCCTGCGTGTATCATAAAATACCCCCAGTCTCAGTCGGCATCTATGAAAAGACAGCATACGTAGAATTACATTGAATGTACAGCACACAAACAGACCATTCGGCCCAAATGGTCCATGCTGGTGTTTATGCTCCACACGAACCTCCTCCCACACCTCTTCATCTAACCCTATCAGCATAACCTTAAATGCATCTACGTTATTTCCTGTGGTAGCGAATTTCACATTCTAACCACTCTCTGGGTAAAGAAGTTTCTCCTGACTTCCCTATTTGATTTATTAGTGACTATCCTAGTATTGGTCTCCCCCAAAGTGGAAACATCTTCTCTACGTCTATCCTATCAAACCCCTTCATAATTTTAAAGACCTCTAACAGGTCACCCCTCAGCCTTCTCTTTTCTTAGAGAAGAGCCCCGGCCTGTTCAGTCTTTCGGGTTTTGAGCCAACCCTACATCAGAACTGAAAACTGAAAGAGAAGCAAGTAAGAACATAAGAAATAGGAGCAGGAGTAGGCCATATGGCCCCTTGAGCCTGCTCCACCATTCAATGAGATCATGGCTGATCTTTGACCTCAACTCCACTTTCCTGCCTGATCCCCCTATCCCTTGATTCTCCTAAAGTCCAAAAATCTATCTATCTCAGCCTTGAATATACTCAACGACTCAGCATCCACAGCCCTTTGGGGCAGAGAATTCCAAAGATTCACAACCCTCTGAGTGAAGAAATTTCTCCTCATCTCAGTCTTAAAAGGCCGACCCCTTATCCCGAGACTATGCCCCCTGGTTCTATATACTCCAGCCCGGGGAAACAACCTCTCAGCATCTACCCTGCCAACCCCCCTTAGAAGTACTTCAGTAAGGTTGGGAAAACACAGGGGTGTGGAGTGAGGGTGGGGGAGGATAGACCCTTTGGCAGCGCACAGTTCTAGTGGGAGGGGGAAGCCTGTGGCCCTGGTGTTGGCCTGAGTTTTTGATGACGTACTGTGCGTACAGCTGGGCACATGGCCTCGCCATCAAAGAGGTTGCTGCTGGATGCAGCTGGAGTTTCAGGATGGCGAGCGAGAGTCCCAGCGGGGACTTTGCCACGTTAAGCATCAACACTCAGCCAGGCAAAAGAATGTCTCAATCGCCTGGGAAATTTTGTATTCAGTTTCTCATTCTGATTTCCTGCATCTGCAGTTTATTTTCCCCAATTTCCTCCATTTTTTGGTCTTTTGCCTCTCAGCTTCTTTGCTGGATGGGCTTGTTCATTGTCAAATGTTCTTTTGTTGTTTTTAACGTCTTTACATTGCCTCATGGAGCTGATCTTTTATATCATTAAACAACTTCCTGCTTTTAAGCAACTTTGCTGTGAATAGAGTGTCTGTTGTTCCTCCATAGCCCTTCCCCTTTCTCTCAATTCTACGAAGAGGCTTGCCTATCTTTCAGTTTTCAGTTCGTTCGAAAAAGCAATGCCCAAAGCGTTACCCTGTCTTTTCCCTGTACAGATGCCAACTGACCCGCGGTGTATTTCCAGCATCTTCTGTTGTTCGGCATTAAAATTTGCCTTAGTAGGGAGGGGAAGAAAATCAGCTGGTGTTCCTGCTTCTCACATAGAAAGATAGAAAAATAGGAGCAGGAGTAGGCCATTCGGCCCTTCGAGCCTGCTCCGTCATTCAATATGATCATGGCTGATCCTCTATCTCAATACCATATTCCTGCTCTCTCCACATACCCCTTGATGCCTTTTGTGTCTAGAAATCTATCTATCTCCTTCTTAAATATATTCAGTGAAAATGGATCAGATATCAATTCAGTACCATTTAAGGGGGTGGGCAGAGAGAAAATCCAAGCAATGATTATTTCTTTCCAGCGTGCTTTTCAAAGTTGCTGTGCTTGGAGTGAAAGGACAGCCCTGCTGGTGAAATATATTCACTACTATCCAGTGGCCATCTGCTGGAAAGTGTACATGTGTGGACTTTGGGTGAGAGACTACCTCACAGTCAAACAGATTTCTCAGACTTACTGAGTAAGCTCACACCTTAAAAAGTGACCATTAGGGTGAGGTGCTGGAATGTGACCACAACCCATGGAACAGTAGCCTGGCGATGTTCCCTCTAAGCTGCGCGTGTGCGTGGCTGCGCAGTAATCTGCAAGGTCCCGCGCAGGCCGTTCATGAGCTTTCCCATTGGAAATACCGCACATGCGCAGAAATTTAAAGGGACCGCGCATTGAAATAAACAGGCCCCGCACAACAAAGACAATGTTGACAATTTAAGGTGCGTGGGCACGCGGCCGCACGAGGGAGGTCCCGCGCAGGCCGCTCACAAGCTGTCGCCGCGCGTGCGCCGCCGCGCAGCAATTTTAAAGGGACCACGCACGAAAGAAAGAATTAGAGGGAACATTGTAGCCTGGTACCTTCAGGAGAAAGCGAGAACATTGGGAAATACTTTCTCTTTGTTATCCAGTAGGAAATCAGACAACAACAACTTGCATTATATAGGGCCTTTGACGTAGTGAAATGTCCCAAGGCGCTTCACAGGAGCGATTATCAGGCAAAATAACATTTTGCACGGAATTGGAATTCTAATGTGTTATATTCTGCAGATGACTGGTGTGTATAAAGCTAACAAAAAAATTGATATGTTAACACACCTTTAAAAGGTAGATGAAGCTCACTTGTAAGTCACAGTTGAAAGAAAAGGAACCACATCTGAAAGTAATTACCCTCCAACTGCATACTCTGGATTTAAGCTGCACCACTTTAGCGCAGGGCTGTCCTTTCACTCCAAGCACAGCGACTTTGAAAAGCATGCTGGAAAGAAATAATCATTGATTGGATTTTCTCTCTGCCCACCCCCTTAAATGGTACTGAATTGATATCTGATCCATTTTCAAAGGTGTTTTCTATTTGTTGACCTTGGCTGCTCGCTCTCCCTTTTTACCCCAGTCCAAAATTAGTTGAGCTGAAGAATTCTCGGCATTCCTTATTGAGTTGGTGATGAAGTTTTTGCACGATATTTGCCCATGGCCCCATATGCTGCATGATTGCTAATTGCATTTCAGTTATGCCGTGGTAATTGTTTTATTTAATGCCCTAGTTGGCCTGGGGAAGGAAGAATAAGTAAGCTGTAAGAGACTCACCTTACGAATATTAAAAATAATTATTGGGTTGAAACTGCACTGTGCGGTAAAGGAAAGAATGAACTTGCATTAATATAGTACCTTTCACACCCTAAGGGCATCCCAAAGTGCTTCATAGCTAAGTAATTATTTTTTTGAAATGTGTACTTGTTATTTAGGAAAATGTGCGCAAGGAGCTAAATGGCCAGTCGATCTCTTTTGATGGTGTTGGTTGAGGGAGGCATGTTGACCAGGACACCTGGAGACCTCCCCAGTTTATCTTCAAAGAAAGTGCCATGGAGTCCAAACTGGTGGGCAGAGCCTTGGTTTAACATCTCATCTGAAAGTCGGCACCTTTGACAATGCAGCGCTCTCTCAGTAAGAAATAATTTGTATTTATACAGCACCTTTCACGACCTCAGGATGTCCCAAAGGGCTTTACAGCCAATGAGAGTTATATAAAAAGAAAAAGGGTGGCTAAAGTAAATGTTGGTCCCTTAGAGGATGAGACCGGGAAATTAATGGTGGGAAATATGGAGATGGCAAAAACACTGAATGAATATTTTGTATCAGTCTTTACAGTAGAGGACACTAAGAATATCCCAACACTGGACAAACAGGGGGCTATAGGGGGAGAGGAGCTAAACATGATCAAAATCACTAAGGAAGTGGTACTCGGTAAAATAATGGGACTCAAGGCGGATAAATCACCTGGACCTGATGGCTTACATCCTAGAGTCTTGAAGGAAGTGGCGATAGGGATTGTAGATGCATTGGTAATAATTTTTCAAAACTCCCTGGATTCCGCTAAGGTCCCGGCAGACTGGAAAACTGCTAATGTAACACCCTTATTTAAAAAGGGCAGTAGACAGAAGGCTGGTAACTATAGACCGGTTAGCCTAACATCTGTGGTAGGTAAAATTTTGGAGTCCATTATTAAGGAAACAGTAACAGGACATTTGGATAATCATAATTTAATAGGACAAAGTCAGCATGGTTTTACGAAGGGGAAGTCATGTTTGACAAATTTGCTGGAGTTCTTTGAGGAAGTAACATATAGAGTGGATAAAGGGGAACCAGTGGACGTAGTGTATTTAGACTTCCAAAAGGCATTTGACAAGGTGCCACACAAAAGATTATTGCTTAAGGTAAAAAATCACGGGATTGGGGGTAATATTCTGGCATGGATAGAGGATTGGCTATCTAACAGAAAGCAAAGAGTTGGGATAAATGGTTCATTCTCAGACTGGCAATCAGTAACTAGTGGTGTTCCACAGGGGTCAGTGCTGGGTCCCCAACTCTTTACAATCTATATTAACGATTTGGAGGAAGGGACCAAGTGTAACATATCAAAATTTGCAGATGATACAAAGATGGGAGGGAAAGTAGTGAGTGAGGAGGACATAAAAAACCTGCAAGGGGACATAGACAGGCTAAGTAAGTGGGCAGAGATTTGGCAGATGGAATACAACACTGGAAAGTGTGAGGTGATGCACTTTGGCAGGAAAAATCCTAGAGCAATTTATTATCTTAATGGCAAGAAACTGGAGAGTACTGAAGTGCAAAGGGATCTGGGGGTCCTGGTGCACGAAACTCAAAAGGTTAGTATGCAGGTGCAGCAAGTGATTAAGAAGGCAAATGGAATGTTGGCTTTCATTGCTAGGGGGATAGAATATAAAAATAGGGAGGTATTGCTTCAGTTGTACAAGGTATTGGTGAGACCGCACCTGGAATACTGCATACAGTTTTGGTGTCCTTACTTAAGGAAAGACATCCTTGCTCTCGAGGCAGTGCAAAAAAGGTTCACTCGGTTAATCCCGGGGATGAGGGGGTGGTCATATGAGGAGAGGTTGGGTAGATTGGGACTCTACTCATTGGAGTTCAGAAGAATGAGAGGCAATCTTATTGAAACATATAAGATTGTGAAGGGGTTGGATAGGGTGGATGCGGGGAGGATGTTCCCGATGACGGGTGAGACTAGAACTAGGGGACATAGTCTTAGAATAAGGGGCTGCTCTTTCAAAACTGAGATGAGGAGGAACTACTTCACTCAGAGGGTGGTAGGTCCATGGAATATGCTGCCACAAAAAGCTGTAGAAGCTACATCATTAAATAAATTTAAAACAGAAATAGACAGTTTCCTAGAAGTAAAGGGCATTAAGGGTTACGGGGAGCGGGCAGGAATTTGGACATGAGTCTAGGTTCGGATCGGTCATGGCCCTGTGGGTAGTGGAGCGGGCCCAGGGACCGTGTAGCATGATTCTGCTCCTATTTCGTGTGTGCAATTCTGTTAGATGCAGGAGATGGTTCTGTGATAGATAGTAGATTGGCGGTTAGGATCAGATCAGCCATGATCTTATTGAATGGCGGAGCAGGCTCGAGGGGCCGATTGGCCTACTCCTGCTCCTATTTCTTATGTTCTTATGTTCTTATGAGATACTTTTGAAATGTAGTCACTGTTGAATTGTACTAAAGTGCCATCCTAGATTATGCACTCAACTCCTTGAGTGGGTCTTGAACCCTCAACTTTCTCACGCAGAACAAGAGTTCCACCGACTGAGCCAAGTTGACACTCAGGCCATTAAAGTAGAAGGACAAAGGAATTTCACATGAACGTATTAACACGCTTGTGGTAATGAATGTGTTAAAGAGTTTATGTGAAACTTCTTTATCCCTTTATTATAAATGAAGGTTATGCAAACTGGTTCAAAACATTATTCTGTCACAAAATAACCTGGTCACAGTCAATGTTCCTTCTAATTTTGTTTTGTACTGAGCGGACCATGAACTCCTTTGAGCGCGACCTTTTTGTCCGTGGGCAATTTTTACAACAACAACTTTTACAACAACGACAGCAACAGCAACCACTTAAAAGCGTATATGCAGTAATCTTCTTCTTCTTAGGCAGTCCCTCAGAACCGAGGATGACTTACTTCCACACTAAAAATGAGTTCTCAGGTAACTGATGAGTCCAATGCGGGACCTACAGTCTCTGTCACAGGTGGGGCAGACGGTGGTTGAAGGGGCGGGTGGGTGGGGTGCTTGGGTTGACGTGCGCTCCTTGCGCTTGGCTTCCGCTTGCTCCCGGCGAAGAGACTCGAGGTGTTCAGCGCCTTCCCGAATGCTTCTCCTCCACTTTGTGCGGTCTTGGGCCAGGGATTCCCAGGTGTCAGTGGGGATGTTGCACTTTTTCAAGGAGGCTTTGAGGGTGTCCTTGAAGCATTTCCTCTGCCCACCTGGGGCTCTCTTGCCTTGTCAGAGCTCCGAGTGGAGCACTTGTTTTGGGAGTCTCGTATCGGGCATGCGGACGATGTGGCCCGTCCATCGGAGCTGATCGAGCGTGGTCAAAGCTTCGATGCTGGGGTTGTTGGCCTGAGCGAGAACACTGACGTTGGTGTGCCTATCCTGCCAATGGATTTGCAGGATCTTGGTCTACAGAGCAGTAGTGATACCTGCCCTCCTGTATGCTTCAGAGACATGGACCATGTACAGCAGGCACCTCAAAGCACTGGAGAGGTACCACCAACAATGCCTCCGCAAGATATAGTAATGCCAGATTGCCAACCCACCATCTCAAATCATGAGACAATCAGACAAGGTTCAATACAGGTTTAACACAAGTTTTCTGCTTTTGAATTCTATTCCTCTATAAATGAACCCCAGTGCTTTATTTGCACTTTTATGGCTTTTTTAACCTGCGTTACTACTTTTAATGATTTGTGAATCTATACCCCTAGATCCCTTTGCACCTCTACCCCATTTAGATTCTTATTTTCCAAGGAGTAGGTCGCCTTCTTATTCCTCCTACTAAAATGCACCACCTCACTCATCTATATTGGAATTCATTTGTCATTTACATGCCCATTCTGTAAGTTTGTTTACGGTAGAATTAATTAAAAGCTTTCAGTTTGTCATATACAAACTCTATTTAAAAAAAATTACTTGTCAGAAGAAACTGCGATATAAAAGAACTGCTTAATAATGCATTAAGACTTCAGAAACGTCACTCAGTTGCACGATTATGCATCGACAAACAATCCAAAAGCCCAAGGTGAGCTGAAAGAGGCATCTATTCGTGCAATTAGTATTAATTTTAAAGTTGTCAACATATTAGCCCATCCCTCATCTCACTATAGCAGTGGCTGCACAAGCAGCAGGAGCAGCGGCTTTCCTATGGCGCTGATGTGCTGTACGTCCACATAAGTGATTAGAATATTAATCACAATGCAACCAGGCAACCAACAAATATAAAGTGCTGTAGTTCTTTAGTTCACAGTATTAAAAAGAATTGAACAATTGAACAAGAATGGGCATCCGTATTTCTAACTTCAATCACTCCCATTAATAAACGTGGTCTTCTTGAACCAGCACACCCCCCATGTAACATGTCAGAAATGCAGCACTTATTCACAAGTGCAGAAAAATACATACACAATTTGCATCACCGAATTAAAAACAAAAAGCAGGAAAAGCTATGATTTAACAGAAATAAACATTCATCTTTCTTCCAGGACAGGAGAACCAATCAGACTGACTTGGAAATGTTTATTAATATGGTGACATAAAGATGTTAATTTACAAATTTTGTTTCTAATGTTTTTCTCTCAAACATTCTCCACATTATTAATCCCTGCTCTTATCACGAAAAGCATTGAATTATTTTAGGTACTTTGCAATTACAGGAAACTCTCTTTTAACCGGCACCCAAATAACCGGAAATCTCTCTTAACCGGCAAAATTCTTGAGTAGGTAACCGGGGTTTTCCTTCATCTCTCCTTTAAAAATAACTTTAAAAAAAACCCCGAGGCGTTTGCCTTGTATCGGAGCGTGTAGATTGGGAGGGGAATGTGCAGCCCGGGTAGGCAGCGGACACGACAGATGGTCAGCTGGCGGTCCCCGGGGAGACGGAGCTCCGAATGCAGGCGCATGTCAATGTGTCCGGGGCTCTCGTACGTTGGGAGATATAACTCTCCGTTATCCGGACTTTTTGATTAACCGGCAGCACGCCGGTCCCGTCAGTGCCGGTTAATAAAGAGTTTCCTGTAAATAGCGGGAAACAAACTTCATTGTACTCTCAATTTTTAGTCTCCTATTTCAAACATTTATACCAAATCAAAATTGTACATTATCAGTTTAATCTAAGTATTTTCTGTGTCTTTCTCAATAAACAAATAACGGTTTCTTCTAAAGTAGCTTCCTGCAATTTTTATGCATCATTACATAACTCTTGTTTCTATTAACACTCCACTAAACGTTTAAGAGGAAATCTATATTTACATTATTCCTGGGACTTGTTCGGACTATAGAACGACAGACAAAATAAAATGGTTTTGTGTTTTTTTCCCCTTTCTTGGTTATCTTCCTAAACGTCTTAATGATATTTTTAAAAAACTCATTAAAAAGTAATATGTAACTCCTACAAATCCTCCCCGCCCTCCCCCTCCTCAACAGCATGGTTGCATGTTTGTGTAAAGCTCCTCACTTCAGTTGATCGTTCAAAATCAAATATTGAGAAATTTCAATTTTAAAATGTTTTAAGCAATTCAGAGCCTCTTTAAAAGCGTTTGGACTTCAAGACCTGGCTGTAACTTGTTTAGATGAGGGGAAAATAGATTTTTGCTTGTTTCTTCCAAAATTGAAACTTTGGTGGTGGGGGGTGGGGTGGCGGGGGGAATTGTTTTTAACACTCATATTTTGTGAAAAGTTCATTAAAAATCTTTAAACTCTTTCAAGTCTCATTGCAGCTTTGACAGAAGAAGTTGCTCCAAGTTTCTCTTTCCCTCTTCAATGTTGTCGTTAAACATACAACAAAAAATAAACTAAACTCTAATTCCAAACGGAGCTCAAATAAGAAAGTGAATAAAGTGGTTAAACTTCCTAAGAAGGCGGTGAGGTTATCTCTCCCCAGCCTTGGCGATGAGTTGGGATCAGTTTTGGAGAAGTTGTTTCCTCTTTTTCTGCTCCGTCTCTCACAGACTCTGAGGTACAAACAGGGGCACAAACTTTTTCCCCTCTCTCACAACATGATTTAAATAACCCTGGCAAAATTTAACTGGAACTTACCGCGGGACATTCAACATCACTTTCCTGTATTTTTTTCGGCTTTAAACAATTTTCCG
Organism: Squalus acanthias; assembly: GCA_030390025.1. NCBI lineage: Eukaryota > Metazoa > Chordata > Chondrichthyes > Squaliformes > Squalidae > Squalus > Squalus acanthias. The sequence continues at coordinate 164,054,167 of CM059429.1, read as the reverse complement.
AATTTTCAAAAACATTTTCACTGCGGGCCTAAAAATTGTTTGCTTTAGCCTCCTTCCAGCGGCCATTGTACATGTGCTGCGCCTCCATCTGTGTTGTTCCAAAGTGCGGCCGCTGCTCAGTCCCTGGGAACAGACTACACACACCCGCCTGGACCCTCACCCCTCTCTCTCTCTGTCCCTGTCTCTCTCTCTATGGCTGCGATTTCCCCTACCTCGGCGGGTCTGGGGCGGGCGATGTCGGTGGCGGGTCCTGACCTCGCTGCTGGCTCCAGCCCACTGTCCAAAGTGATTTTACATTGATTGGTCTTGTTAAGCCCCGCCCAGCGCGTTTGCCGGTCAATTGAAAGAAGCGGTCTGATGATGTCATTTGATGACGTGTCATCAGCCTGTTTCCTTAAAGGGATCATGCACAAATTGACTTTGACAGTTGTGCTGTCAGTGTTCTACAGCATTAAGGTGCTGCAAACACTGACAAGCACTGCACAGAGGTGCAGGGCTGCACCCAGGCTCTCCCATGACTCCCTCCATATGCTTATGGAGGGAGTCACAGCATGCAGGGAGGTCCTCTTCCCTTCCAATGGGCGGAAGAGACCTCCCCAGGAGATCAACACAGCCTGGTTGCACATTACACAGGAGGACACAAGTAGGGATGTCGTAAGGAGGACCTGGGTGCAGTGGCGCAAACCTTTCAATGATCTCGGTAGATCATGAAAAGTTACTGCAAATCCACACTCAACCTCATCCTCCTGTGCCACTCATCACATCCCCATCACTCTGTCTTCCCTACTCTACTCCTGCACAGCCTTACTCACACCAACTTACCTTGCACCTCCACCCATCCCTCTCTATCTACATTATCACTTTCCCATCTCACTAGCCACCCCTCACACTCACCCTCATCCCAGTGCAATCATACCAACTCACAACACACAAGGGTAGGCACTTGGGTGTTTTAGCCAATGTTTATGTAAAGTTTCTGTTAATGAGGTGTCAAACATTGAAACCTTTATTTTCAACACTTTGCATTCTTGGACAGATCTGTGTGCCCCTTTGGAAGTGGCTTAGTAAGTTGCAGTGAATGGTGAGACATAATGGTACTCCCTGCAATGGTGATGAATGTGAAAGGAATGGCTTGGGCATTGTAGGGATGCTTTATGTTGTTGGTGTTGGTTGGTGCCAACCTGGGCATCATGTGGCAGCCAGGGTATACAGCTTCAAGTGAAGTAAATGTGGCCATAGTGAGGCCATCTCGGGCAGCAATATGGTCAGGTGTTGATGCCCTCTGTCCTGTGCAGCATCAGTTGATTGTGGAGAAGGTTGGTATTGCTGTTGGTACTGATGGTGTGCCTGGTGCTGCTGGTGTTGGGGCTGATCATGGTGGGATTCTGAGGACCAAGGTGAGATTGTTTCAAGGGCACTGATGCTGATGTAATAGATGGGTGAGGTTGAGATGACAGAAGCGATCTGTGAATGGTGAGAGAGGTTGTTCCAATGAGGTGACACTGGATACAGAGTTTACTCCAAACACCTGCAACCTGCATAAAGCTCAATCTGTCTTCCAAATACAGTAAGCAACAGCTTCTGAGCTTGGAAAGTGAACAGCTGTGAGATGGGAGCTTTTATAGCACATTTGCAGCTGTCAAGCAACACGGTGGCATAGTGGTTAGCACTGGTGCCTCACAGCGCCAGAGACCTGGGTTCGAATCTGACCTCGGGTGACTGTCTGTGTGGAGTTTGCACATTCTCCCCGTGTCTGCGTGGGTTTCCTCCGGGTGCTCCGGTTTCCTCCCACAGTCCAAAAATGTGTGGGTTAGGTTGATTTGGCTATGATAAATTGACCCTTAGTGTTAGGGGGGATTAAATATGTGGGGTTATGGGGATAGGATGGGATATGTTAGGGGGAATTAAATACGTGGGGTTACGGGGGTAGGGTGGGATATGTGTACTGTGGGGATTAAAGCAGGGACAGGGTACTGGATTTGGATGATCAGCCATGATCGTATTGAATGGCGGAGCAGGCTCGACGGGCCGAATGGCCTACTCCTGCTCCTAGATTCTATGTTTCTAGATGGTTCCATGGTCATACAACTCCCGATCTCCTTACTTGACGTGATCCCGGAGCAGCGTGAACCCCAAGGGCGACCTCATAAAATGTAAAGGTGAGCTGAAAATTCTTTTTGAAGGGCTGTTAACAAGGTCATAATGACCTGAATTCCCTCCTCCGCTGCTGCGTGTCGGGTCTGTTCAGCCCTGACAGACCCGACATCTGGGAAAGGCGCGTGGCAGCGGATTGAGAGCGGGGTCCCGACCCGCTGTCAAAATTTTTTTCCCATCCAACCCACCACCAAACGCGTCCACTGACCACCGAAAATTTCCCCCCTTCCTCTCTGTCCCTGTTTCTCTATCTCTCTGTCCCTGTCTCTCTCTCTCCATCTCCCTCTGTCCCTGTCTCTATCTCTGTCCCTCGCTATCTGTCTCTGTGCCTCTCTCTCTCTCTCTCTCTGCCCCTGTCTCTCTCTCTCTCTCTGTCGCTCTCTCTCTCTCTCTCTGTCCCTGTTTCTCTATCTCTCTGTCCCTGTCTCTCTCTCTCCATCTCCCTCTGTCCCTGTCTCTATCTCTGTCCCTCGCTATCTGTCTCTGTGCCTCTCTCTCTCTGTCCCTCTCTCTGCCCCTGTCTCTCTCTCTCTCTCTGTCGCTCTCTCTCTCTCTCTGTCCCTGTCTCTCTCTCTCCATCTGTCCCTGTCTCTATCTCTGTCCCTCGCTATCTGTCTCTGTGCCTCTCTCTCTCTCTCTCTCTGCCCCTGTCTCTCTCTCTCTCTCTGTCGCGCTCTCTCTCTCTCTGCCCCTGTCTCTCTCTCTCTCTCTGTCGCGCTCTCTCTCTCTCTGTCCCTGTCTCTCTCTCACACTGTCCCTATCTCTCCCTCCCTGTCCCTGTCTCTCCCTCTCTCTCTGTCCCTCTCTCTGCCCCTGTCTCTCTCTCTCTCTCTGTCGCTCTCTCGCTCTCTCTGTCCCTGTCTCTCTCTCACACTGTCCCTATCTCTCCCTCCCTGTCCCTGTCTCTCTCTCACACTATCCCTGTCGCTCCCTCCCTGTCCCTGTCTCCCTCTCCCTCTCTCTATGTCCCTTTGTTTTGCTGTTTCTCTCTGCAAAGAACATCGGAGCAAAAGGAGAAGCAGAGAATTAGTGTCGATTCAGGAGAGAGCTTTCTCCCAATTTTAAAAATATTTGAAATCCTGTCAATGTTGAAAAATGAGCAGAGTTCTTTCCCTCTTGGGGAAACGCTTCTTGACAATGCTTTCCTATTTGTGCTCTTGTGATAATGAAGGTGCTCATATCAGACACCAGCTCCGCTAACCTGTTCACAATTAATTGAATGCCCTTAGTGTCCCAGCTCAGTGTAATCCTGAACGATAACTGCCTGCAGGTTTTAGGAGAGAAGATTAAATGAGGCCCTGTTGGTGGATGTTAAAGATTTTTTTTTACTGCTATTGTAAGAAGCGCAGGGAATCTCTCTCCCCCTGCCCCAGTCTTCTCTCCCCCACAGTTGCTCTCTCCCTGTCTCTCTCCCCCAGTCTCTCTCTCTCCCTTGTCTCTCTCTCTCCCCCTCTGCACAGTCTCTCTCTCCCCAGTCTCTCTCTCCCTCGTCTCTCTCTCTCCCTCGTCTCTCTCCCCCCCAGTCTCTCTTTCCCCCGTCTCTCTCTCCCCCAGTCTCTCTCTCTCCCTCTTCTCTCTCTCTCCCTCGTCTCTCTCTCTCCCCCAGTCTCTCTCTCTCCCTCATCTCTCTCTCTCCAGCCTCTCTCTCTCCCCCCAGTCTGTCTCTCTCTCGCCCCGTGTCTCTCTCTCTCTCTCTCCACAGTCTCTCTCTCTCCCCCATTCGCTCTCTCTCCCTGTCTCTCTCTCCCCCATTCGCTCTCTCTCCCTGTCTCTCTCTCCCCCAGTCTCTCTCTCCCCCAGTCTCACTCTCTCTCTCCCAGAGTCTCTCTCTCTTTCTCCCCGTCTCTTCCGCTCTCGCTCCCGCAGTCTCTCCCTCTCTCTCTCCCTCCCAGTCCCTCTCTCCCTCCCAGTCTCTCTCTTTCCCCATCTCTCTCTCTCTCCCTCTCTCTCACACCGTCTCTCTCTCTCCCTGTCTCTCTATCCCCCATCTCTCTCTCTCCCCAATCTCTCTCTCTCTCTCCCCCAATCTCTCTCTCTTTCTCTCCCCATCTCTCTCTCTTGTAAGGGGTGACCTGCGGCTCTGTGCTTAGCCTGGGTGCTAGTGCGAGGTTAGGCCTTGTTGCCTGTTCTGGTCTCCAGCCAGCCTGGTAACACTAGACACCTGTGAGTGGTTCGACCCACTCGCCCTTACGGTTCTGACACTGGACTTAGGTGCGAGAGCAATAATGCAGAGAAAAACTCAGGTAGACCCGGTTGAATAGTGCAAAATGGAAAATCTTTATTGCATATTATTCAAGATTACGAGATGCATGTCATAAGCACAGATTAATGACAGTACAATCTTACACACAGTTATGTAACTAATTCTAGGGAAACGAGGAGCGCATGACACATCGTAAAAAGGGGCACACATTACAATTATCCTTAAAACTTAAACCCTCCCCTATCTATACCTGTCCTAATTTAGATTTGTAGGATCGAGACTCATGCTCACCACTCGTGATAACTCGGAGAATTCCGAAACTCTGCTCGGATGTTTTTACCGCAGCACCTGACTATCCACGTGTTGATCAGGGGTCTCTGTACCCCACTTGTTTACTCGTTTCTGCTCCGGCTAGCAGGCTGGACCGTCTGCTGTCATGAAGATCTGTGTTGTCCTCGGAGTTCCGATACTACTCGAAGAAGAGTCTTCCTGTGCCCTCACCAGTTTGTAAAATTCAAAGAAAAGTCTTCCTGGGCAAGGAAGTGTTTATTCGACTTACAGGCGCGGTCGGGGCTTACTGACCGTGGCGATACGTATTGTCGTCTTCTTCTCTTCTCATCTCATCTCATCTCATCTCATCTCCTCTCGGGGCTTCGGTTCCAACACCGTTTACCGACTTCTCGGGATGGTGTGCCCGTTTCAAGGCCTCACAGCCCAGTTCTACACAGATCTTCGCGGCAAGCCACGAGGTTGATCCTAGCGGATCAGAGTCCAGAGCCGTCAGGCAAGAGAATAAAAGTTCAACAGTCTTCCAGCGAGTCAAAGCAGCAAATGCAAGAAGAAGCAGAGACAGCAGTCAGCAGCAAGAGTAGCAAGAGGCAAGAGAGGCAAGAGCAACAAGAGCAACAAGAGACAGATGGACGGTTGTACCTTACAGTTATAGTGCTGTAATTCCTCTTTTCCCGCCCAATCTTAATGTCTATCTTTTGTCAGGTTTTGGCGCTCAAACTTCTTGTATAGGGTGATCTCCGTTTTTTAATGGGTTTCGGTGATACTTGTAACTGTCTGAGTACCCGTTAATACTTCTCCCATTGTGGAACCGGCCAGTAGTCTCCCTGGAGGGGTTTTGGGGCTTCCAAATGCTTTCTGTAACTACCCGCAAATGGCTCTCTCATCGTAGAGTCGTGGGGATTTTGCATATTAATGTCTTTGGATGGGTTCTTGATCGCTCGGTACAATAGCCCTTATTCGCACCTGGGAGACCGATTCCAGTATTTATGTATAAAATGCAAACCCATCATGTCTTGTCAATTATCTCAAATGTGCTGAGTCCTGTACGATCTTGCACAAATGTTTATTGGAACGCCATCTTGTCTGCTCATTGAAAGTCTAGAACGTTCTGCCACGAGGCGTGGCGGCCATTTTACAGGCTATTTGTGTCCGCTTTGAAAACCTGACAGCATTCTGCTGAAATAAAGCTGTTTGTACGAAACTTTATGTCTCCTTCTTATTTTATAAAATCGTGATAATTTTGCGAATTCTACACTCTCCCCTTCTGCCTAGTCTCTCACCCCAGTCTTTCTCTTTCCCCCAGTCTCTTTCTCTCCCCAGTTCCTCTCTCCCCCATCTCTTTCTCTACCCCCCAGTCTCTCTCTCCCCCAGTCTCTCTCTCCCCCAGTCTCTCTCTCTCCCCCAGTCCTGAAAGGAGTCGGCAACCCTGGAGAAGGCAGAGGATATTTCAGAGCAGCTGAAGGCAGTTAATTAGGGAAACTAGGCCTATAAAAACAGGCTTTGCAGTGCGATCTGCACTGAGTGCGGTTTGAACAGAGTGCTGAGAGTTAGGTGGGTGAGGAGTGGAAGGAAGAGCTCCCTTGCTTTGCCTTTGCGTTCCCTAACTTTTCACTCTGTAGGAATTGATTCTTACTTTACACCCAGGAAAGAGTCCGAGAGCGGGAGCAGTCAAACAACAACAACAACTGCAAAACCGCTAAAGTGACGTCAAAACCAGGGAAGGAGCTGATTGGTAAGTTGGTGAGTATTTCTACAGTCCAGTCATTAAAGTAAAAGTAAGGTCTCTAGTTTAGAGTAAGTAGTGTTTAAAGTGAAGTAAGGTCCCTAGTGTATTTAATATTCTTTAATTTAGAGGAAATAAAGGGAGTAAATTAAGGGTAGGACATGGCAGGGCAGCTCGGCAGCGTGGAGTGCTCCTCCTGTGCTATGTGGGAAGTCAGGGACACTTTTGGTGTCCAGGGCGAACACGTGTGCAGGAAGTGTCTCCAGCTGTAGCTACTCGAAATCCGCATTTCGGATCTGGAGCTGCGGCTGGAGTCATTGTGGAGTTTCCATGAGGCTGAGATCTACGTGGATAGCACGTTTAACGAGGTGGTCACACCGCAGGTAAAGAGTGCAGAGGCAGAAAGGGAATGGGTGACCGCCAGACAGAGTAAAAGAACTGGGAAGGTAGTGCAGGAGTCCCCTGGGTCCATCTCCCTCTCCAACAGATTTTCCGTTTTGGATACTGCTGGGGGAGATGGTTTCTCAGGGGAATGCAGCAAGAGCCAAGTCCGTGGCACTACGAGTGGCTCAGCTGCACAGGAGGGGAGGAAAAAGAGTGGGAGAGCAATAGTGATAGGGGATTCTATCATAAGGGGAACAGATAGACGTTTCTGTGGCCGCAGACGTGACTCCAGGATGGTATGTTGCCTCCCTGGTGCCAGGGTCAAGGATGTCACTGAGCGGCTGCAGGACATTCTGAAGGGGGAGGGTGAACAGCCAGAGGTCGTGGTCCATGTCGGTACCAACGACAGGTAGAAAGAGGGACGAGGTCCTGCAAGCAGAATATAGGGAGCTAGGAAATAAATTAAAAAGCAAGACCTCAAAGGTAGTAATCTCAGGATTACTCCCAGTGCCACGTGCTAGTGAGAGCAGAAATAGGAGAATAGACCAGCGTGGCTGGAGAGATGATGTAGGAGGGAGGGATTTAAATTTCTGAGGCATTGGGACCGATTCTGGGGAAGGTGTGACCTGTACAAGCTGGACGGGTTACACCTCGGCAGAACCGGGACCAATATCCTCACAGGGGGGTTTGCTAGTGCTGTTGGGAAGGATTTAAACTAGTTTGTCAGGGGGCTGGGAACCTAAGTGTGGGCCCAGAATGGAGAGAAACAAAGCTGGAAGTGAAAGTTAGAAAAGTAGTCAGCAAAACTAGTAGGGAGCAGAAACAAAGGCCAACAGTAAAGAGGGTCAAAGTGCAGAAAAATATTAAACAGGCAAAGTTGAAGGCACTTTATCTAAATGCATGTAGCATTCGCAACAAGGTGGATGAATTAATGGCACTAATAGAAGTAAATGGGTATGATGTAATTACCATTACAGAGACATGGTTGCAGGGTAACCAAAGCTGGGAACTGAATGTTCCAGGGTACTCAACATTTAGGAAGGACAGACAAAAAGGAAAAGGAGGTGGCGTAGCGCTGTTAATAAGGGATGAGATTGGTACAGTAGAGATAAAAGATCTTGGCTTGGCAGATAGTGATGTAGAACTGGAATCAGTTTGGGTGGAGCTAAGAAACAGCAAAGGGCAGAAAACATTGGTGGGAGTTGTATATAGGCCACCAAACAGTAGTGGTAATGTAGGGCACAGTAGCAATCAAGAGATTAGAAGTGCATGTAGCAAGGGCAATACGGTAATCATGGGGGACTTTAATCTACATATTGACTGGGCAAATCAAATTACCACTAATGGTGTGGAGGACGAATTCTTGGAATGCATGTGAGATGGTTTCCTGGATCAGTATGTGGTGGAACCAACCAGGGAACAGGCTATTCTGGATCTGGTACTGTGTAATGAGAAAGGGCTAATCAATAATCTTGTGGTAAAGGGGCCTTTAGGGACAAGTGACCATAAAATGATTGAATTTTGCATTAAGTTTGAGAGTGATGTAGTCCAATCTGAAACTAAGGTCTTCAATCTAAACAGAGAAAACTGCAAGGGTATGAGGGACAAGTTGGCCATGGTAGATTGGGAGACTACACTAAAAGGTATGAAGCTGGACATACAATGACCAACATTCAAGGAAATAATGCATAATTTGCAACAAACATATATTCCTCTAGGGCATAAAAACCCAAAAGGAAAAGTGATCCAACCATGGCTAACAAAAGAAATTAAAGCTAGTATTAAGACAAAGGAGGAAGCTTATAAAGTTGCCAAAAAAAGCGGTCAGATTGGGATCTTTTTAGAAATCAGCAAAGGGGGACCAAGAAATTGATAAAGAAAGGGAAAATGGAATATGAGCACAAACTAGCGAAAAATATAAAAAAACGAATTGTAAAAGCTTCTATAGGTATGTGAAAAGGAAAAGACTGGCGAAGGTAAATGTAGGTCCTTTACAGTCAGAGACGGGAGAATTTATAATGGGGAATGAGGAAATGGCAGACAAATTAAATAAATACTTTGTTTGTCTTCACGGAGGAAGACACATAAAACCTCCTAGAAATATGAGAAAACCAAGGGTGTAGCGAGAATGAGGAACTTAAAGAAATTATTATTAGTAAAAAAAAACATTTCTAGCAAAATTAATGGAACTAAAAGTCGATAAATCCCAAGGACCGGATGACCTACATCCTAGGGTTTTGAAAGAGGTGGCCATTGGAATAGTGGACGCATTGGTTGTCATCTTCCAAAATTCTATAGATTCTGGAATGGTTCCTGCAGATCGGAGGATAGCAAATGTAACCCCCCTATTTAAGAAAGGAGGGAGAGAGAAAACGGGGAACTACAGACCTGTTAGCCTCACATCAGTAGTTGGGAAAATGCTGGAATCTATTATAAAGGATGCAATAACTGGGCACTTAGAAACTAATAGTAAGATTGGGCAGAGTCAACATGGATTTATGAAAGGGAAATCCTGTTTGACAAACCTATTGGAGTTCTTTGAGGATGTAACTAGTGGAGTAGACAAAGGGTAAGGTAGATGTGGTGTATCTGGATTTTCAGAAGGCCTTCGATAAGGTCCCACACAAGAGGTTGGTGAACAAAATTAGGGCACATGGAATTGGGGGTAATATACTAGCATGGATTGAGAATTGGTTAACAGACAGAAAAGAGTAGGGATAAATGGGTCTTTATCAGGATGGCAGGCTGTGACTAGTGGGGTACCGCAAGGATCGGTGCTTGGGCCCCAGCTATTCACAATCTATATCAATTATTTGGATGAGTGGACTAAATGTAACATTTTCCAAATTTGCTGATGATACAAAGCTAGGTGGCAGTGTCAGTTGGGAAGAGGATGTGAAGAGGCTTCAAGGGGATCTCGACAGGCTCAGTGAGTGGGCGAGAACATGGCAGATGGAATATAATGTGGATAAATGTGAAGTTTGGTAGAAAAAAACAGAAAGGCAGAGTATTTCCTAAATGGTGAAAGATTGGGGAATGCATATGCTCAAAGGGTCCTGGGTGTCCTTGTACGTGAGTCACTGAAAGTGAATGTGCAGGTGCAGCAAGCCATTAGGAAGGCAAATGGTATGCAGGCCTTCATTAGAAGAGGATTTGAGTACAGGAGTAAAGAAGTCTTACTCCAATTATATAGGGCCTTGGTGAGACCACACCTGGAGTACCCCCCAATTTTGGTCTCCTTACCTATACCAATAAGAGCACAGCTGTCATCATAGGTGACTTTAACTTACATATAGATTGGAATAGCCTAATCAGTAAAAATAATGAGGAGGAGGAATTCCTTGAGTGTTTAAGGGATGGTTATCTGGATCAATATGTCGAGGAACCAACTCGGGAACAGGCTATATTGGACTGGGTACTGTGCAATGAGAAGGGACTAATTAGTAATCTTGTTGTACGGGGACCCTTGGGTCAGAGCGATCATAACATGATCGATTTCTCACTCAAAATGGAGAGCGAAGAAATTGACTCAGATACTAAGGTCCTGAATTTAAACAAGGGGAATTATGATGCCATTAGACGGGAACTGAGTAGGTCTGATTGGACAACGTTCCTGGGAGGACTGGAGGTAGATAAACAATGGCAAGCATTTAAAGATAGAATGACAAAATTGCAAAAATTGTTTATACCAATCTGGCATAAAAGGAAATCTAAAAAGGTGACTCAACCGTGGATAACAGGGGAAATTAGAGACAGCATAAAATCCAAAGATAGGGTGTATAAAATAGCCAAAAAAAGCGCCAGAGCGGAAGATTGGGAACAGTTTAAGATAGAGCAAAGGAGGACAAAGGGCTTAATCAAGAGGGGCAGAATAGCTTACGAAAGCAAGCTGGCGGAAAATATAAAAACTAACTCCAAAAGCTTTTATAAGTATATCAAGAGGAAAAGACTGGTGAAAACCAAAGTTGGCCCATTGCAGTCAGATACGGGGGAATATATAACGGGAAATAAGGAAATGGCAGACCAACTAAATGCATACTTTGGGGCAGTCTTTACGAAGGAAGACACAAAAAACCTCCGTGGGATATCGGGAAAAATAGGGACATTTGCAAAGGAGGAACTGACGCAATTCAATATCTCTAAGGATATGGTGTTAAGGAAGCTAAAGGGATTGAAGGCGGACAAATCCCCAGGTCCTGATAACATGCATCCTAGGGTGCTGAAGGAGGTGGCCCTAGAGATAGCGGATGCACTAAGTATGATTTTTCAGAATTCATTAGACTCGGGAACAGTGCCCATGGATTGGAGGGTAGCTAACGTTACCCCACTATTCAAAAAGGGGGGTAGGGAAAAAGCAGGTAATTACAGACCTGTAAGCCTTACATCAGTTGTGGGCAAAATGCTGGAGTCCATCATTAAGGATGAAATAGCGGAGCACTTAGCAAATGGGGACAGGATAGGACAGAGTCAACATGGATTTACAAAGGGTAAATCGTGCTTGACTAATCTATTGGAATTTTTTGAGGGAGTAACTGGTAAAATAGATGGGGGAGAGCCAGTAGATGTGGTGTACCTGGACTTCCAAAAGGCCTTCGATAAGGTCCCACATAAAAGATTAGCAGGGAAAATTGAAGCTCATGGGATAAAGGGGAAAGTATTGACGTGGATAGAGAACTGGCTGTCAGATAGAAAACAGAGAGTTGGAATAAACGGCTCATTTTCTGAATGGCAGGCAGTAACAAGTGGGGTACCGCAGGGATCTGTCCTGGGTCCCCAGCTGTTCACAATTTACATTAATGACCTGGATCAGGGAGTCGGATGCAGCATTTCCAAATTTGCAGACGACACTAAACTAGGAGGGGGGGTGGGCTCAGAGGAGGAGACCAGGAAGCTCCAGAGCGATTTGGACAGACTGGGTGATTGGGCGGATAAATGGCAGATGCACTATAATGTGGACAAGTGCGAAGTTATCCACCTTGGGTGCAGGAACGGGAGGGCAAATTATTATTTAAATGGCAATAAATTGGGAGAGGGGGAAGTACAGAGAGACCTGGGTGTTCTTGTACACCAGTCACTGAAGGCGAGCATGCAGGTGCAACAGGCGGTCAAGAAGGCAAACGGTATGCTGGCCTTCATAGCAAAAGGGTTGGAATACAGGAACAGGGATACCTTGCTGCAGCTGTACAGGGCACTGGTGAGACCACACCTCGAGTACTGTGTACAGTTTTGGTCGCCTCATCTGAGGAAAGATGTTCTTGCCATGGAGGGGGTGCAGCGGCGATTCACCAGGCTGATACCAGGAATGGCGGGATTGACCTATGAGGAGAGACTATGTAGTTTAGGGATGTACACACTGGAGTTTAGAAGATTGAGAGGGGACCTCATAGAAGTGTATAAAATTCTGACAGGTCTAGACAGACTAGATGCAGAAGGAATGTTTCCCTTGGCGGGTGAGAACAGAACTAGAGGACATAATTTAAGGATAAGGGCTAAACCATTTAGGACAGAAATGAGGGGGAATTTCTTCACTCAGAGGGTGGTGAACCTGTGGAACTCATTGCCACAGAGGGCAGTGTACGCCAGCTCATTAAATATATTTAAGAGGGAATTAGATATATTTCTACAGGCAAAAGGGGTTAAGGGTTACGGAGAGAAGGCGGGGACGGGATACTGAATTGGAGGATCAGCCATGATCTCATTAAATGGCGGAGCAGGCTCGAAGGGCCGGATGGCCTACTCCTGCTCCTATCTTCTATGTATCTATCTATGTAGGATATACTTGCCATAGAGGGAGTGCAACGAAGGTTCACGAGATTGATTCCTGGGATGGCGGGACTGTCGTATGAAAAGAGATTGAGTAAACTAGGCCTGTATTCTCTTGAATTCAGAAGAATGAGAGGGGATCTCATTGAAGCATACAAAATTATTACAGGGCTTGATAGGATGGATGCTGGGAGAATGTTTCCCTTGGCTGGGGAGTCTAGAACCAGGGGCCACAGCCTCAGGATAAAGGGTAGGCCATTCAGGACTGAGATGAGAAGAAATTTCTTCACACAGAGGGTGGTGAATCTTTGGAATTCTCTACCCTAGAGGGCTGTGGAGGCTCAGTCATTGGGTAAATTCAAAACAGAAGTCGATAGATTTCTGATTAGTAAAGGCATCAAGGGATATGGCGATAGGGCCGGTGAATAAAGTTGAGGCAGAAGATCAGCTATGATCTCATTGAATGGCGGAGCAGGCTCGAAGAGCCGAATGGCCTACTCCTGCTCCTATTTCTTATGTTCTTAGTCTCTCTCTCCCCCAGTCTCTCTCTCCCCCTCAGTCTCTCTCTCTCCCTCAGTCTCTCTCTCTCCCTCAGTCTCTCTCTCTCTCCCTCAGTCTCTCTATCAGCAGTTTCTCTCGCTCTCTCCACCAGTCACTCTCTCCCCCCCCGTCTGTCTCTCTCTCTGTTCCCCCTGTCTCTCTCTCTACCCCCAGTCTTTTTCTCTCTCTCTCCCCACAGTCTCTCTCTCCCCAGTCTCTCTCTCCCCAGTCTCTCTCTTTCTCCCCGTCTCTTCCTCTCTCGCTCCTGCAGTCTCTCCCTCTCTCTCTCCCACCTATGTCTCTCTCTTTCCCCCGTCTCGTTCTCCCTCTCTCTCACACCGTCTCTCTCTCTCTCCCCGTCTCTCTCTCTCTGACCCCGTCTCTCTTCTCCCTCTCCCCGTCTCTCTCCCTGTCTCTCTCCCCCCTCTCCCCGTCTCTCTCTCCCCCTCTCCCCGTCCCTCTCCCCCCCTCTCCACGTCCCTCTCCCCCCCTCTCCCCGTCTCTCTCCCCCCCCTCTCCCCGTCTCTCTCCCCCAGTCTCTCCCCGTCTCTCTCTCTCTCTCTCCCCCCGTCTCTCTCTCCCCCCCAGTCTCTCTCTCCCCCCCATCTCTCCCTCTCCACCCCATCTCTCCCCATCTCTCTCTCTCCACCCCATCTCACCCTCTCCCGTCTCTCTCTCCCCATCTCTCTCTCTCTCCCCCCTTCTGCCTAGTCTCTCACCCCAGTCTTTCTCTTTCCCCAGTCTCTTTCTCTCCCCCAGTCTCCCTCCCCGTTTCCTTCTCTACCCCTCCAGTCTTTCTCTCTCCCCCATTCTCTCTCCCCCAGTCTCTCTCTCTCCCCCCCAGTCTCTCCCCCCCAGTCTCTCTCTCTTCCCCATCTCTCTATCACCAGTTTCTCTCGCTCTCCCTCTCTGCACCAGTCACTCTCTCACCCCCAGTCTCTCTCTCTGTTCCCCTGTCTCTCTCTCTAGCCTGTCTCTCTCTCTCCCTGTCTCTTTCTCTCTCCCTGTCTCTCTCTCCCCCGTCTCTCTCCTCCCCCCAGTCTCTCTCTCCCCATTCTCTCTCTCTCTCCCCATTCTCTCTCTCCCCCGTCTCTCTCTCTCTCCCCCGTCTCTCTCTCTCTCCCCCGTCTCTCTCTCTCTCCCCCCCAATCTCTCTCTCTTTCCCCAGTCTCTCTCTCTCCCCTTCTGCCTGGTCTCTCTCTCCCCCAGTCTTTCTCTTTCCCCCCAGTCACTCTCTCTCCACCAGTCTCTCTCTGTTCCCCGTCTCTCTCTCTACCCCCATTCTCTCTCTCTCCATCTCTCCCCGTCTCTCTCACTCCCCACAGTCTCTCTCTCTCTCTCCCCCGTCTCTCTCTCCCTGTTTCTCTCTCCCTTGTCTCGCTGTCTCTCTCCCCCAATCTCTCTCTGTCTCTCTCTCTCCCTCACAGTCTCCCTCTCTCTCTCCCCATCTCTCTCTTGCTCCAATATCCCTCTCCCCCAGTCTCTCGCTCTCTGCCCCAGTCTCTCTCTCCCCCAGTCTCTCTCTCTCCAGTCTCTCTCTCTCCCCCCCAGTCTTGTAGGGGGTGGTGTGTGGGGGTCAGGTTCACCTCTGACTCAGTGAGCGGTTCGAATCGCTCCCACGCCCCTGGTTCTAGACCTTGGACTTATTTGGGGGTTGTGAACAAAGATGCAGTAGACAACAGGTTTTGATGAAAGAGTTTTGGCTTTTATTAAAGAAAAGGTAACAAACCTAAAACACACTTAATGCTTAAACACAGGTTAGGGAACGCACGGTACAGGCGAGGGAGAATTTCAATATACAAAACCCTTATCCCTCCCAATCCCACTGCCTAGCTAGGTTTAATTCCAGAGGATCAGGGATAATGCTCACCAAATGACAGTTCTTGACAGTTTAGAGTTAGGGTTTAGAGTATTTTGAGTAAAAGGTTTCGTAAGGCCCTTGTTGCCGCGAGGTGTCCGATGGTCACTGAGGCGGTCGCTCTGGTCTCTTGAACTGCTGGCCTTCTTTGTTGTACTTCTTTCTGTTGAACTCTGCCTCTGTTTAAACTGTCTTCTTCCGAGCTGTGGAACTCCCTTCTTGCAGAACTGTGGAACTCCTTGCTGCTTCTTCCTAGCTTCTCCTGAACTCTGTAACTCCAGCCCTGACTTCTGCTGAAAACAGGCTTTTCGATTGAAGTGCAGAACTGCCTTCTGTTGAACTTGAACTGTTGTTACTGTTTGATGGGCCTTCAATTATACTAAATTGAAGTGGCCTTATCTACCCCAAATCAAATCCCGGTCATTGTAAGACCTCGTTAACAGTCACGACTTTACTAGCGTGTTAACTGGTTTTGTAAATGTGTGAAGTGGTTTCCGGATAGCTCCATCCTGTCGATCTGTTGTTTAATCGGAGTTTGAATTGTCCTCATGTTTTGGGTTTCTTGACTGGGCCTAGGACTTTGATCGAATATTTGCTTTATGCATGTCTTTAATGGGTTCTGTAATCGGTTTGATGGGACCTGTTGTTTTGGGTGGGGCTGTCTCCTCCTAGGGTCTATTGTCAAAATGTTAATGCTTGCTGGGGCTTGAGTGAGGTCATCCCAGTTCCCCAGACAATGCAATTTAACTGCAATACCCAAAACTGCTTTTGCAGAGGTCGTACACAACTTCCTTCACAGCCTTTTCTCCCTTCACAGGCCCAGACATGCTTTTAAAATGCCAAAACTTGTTTTTTGGTCTTACAGTCTCTTATGTTAGGCCCAAATGCATTTTTATCACTCTAAGGTAGTTCCAAAGTCCTTTTTCCTTAGGTTTTGGGGATCTGCAAATTTTGGAAACCTTACAGTCTCTCCCCCCTCTCCCCATCTCTCTCTCTCTCTCCCCCCAGTCTCTCTCTCTCCCATCTCTCTCTCTCCCCCAGTCTCTCTCTCTCTCTCTCCCCGTCTCTCTCTCTCCCCCGTGTCTCTCTCTCCCATCTCTCTCTCTCCCCCCAGTCTCTCTCTCTCCCATCTCTCTCTCCCCCCAGTCTCTCTCTCTCTCCCCGTCTCTCTCTCTCCCATCTCTCTCTCTCCCCCAGTCTCTCTCTCTCCCATCTCTCTCTCCCCCCGTCTCTCTCTCTCTCCCCGTCTCTCTCTCTCCCATCTCTCTCTCTCCCCCCAGTCTCTCTCTCTCTCCCCGTCTCTCTCTCTCCCATCTCTCTCTCCCCCAGTCTCTCTCTCTCCCCCCGTCTCTCTCTCTCCCATCTCTCTCTCTCCCGTCTCTCTCTCTCCCATCTCTCTCTCTCCCCCCAGTCTCTCTCTCTCTCCCCGTCTCTCTCTCTCCCATCTCTCTCTCCCCCAGTCTCTCTCTCTCCTCCCCCGTCTCTCTCTCTCCCATCTCTCTCTCTCCCCCCAGTCTCTCTCTCTCCATCTCTCTCTCTCTCCCCCAATCTCTCTCTCTTCTCTCCCCAGTCTTACTCATTCCCCCAGTCTCTCTCTCTCCCCCCGTCTCTTTCTCTACCCCCCCAGTCTCTCTCTCTCCTCTATCTCTCCTCCAGTCTCTCTCTCTCCCAGTCTCTCTCTCTCTCCCCCAGTCTCTCTCTCTCCCCAGTCTCTCACTCTCTCCCCAGTCTTACTCATTCCCCCAGTCTCTCTCTCTCCCCCGTCTCTCTCTCTCTCCCCCGTCTCTTTCTCTACCCCCCCAGTCTCTCTCTCTCCCCCAGTCTCTCTCTCTCCCCTGTCTCTCTCTCTCACCATCTCTCTCTCCCCCAGTCTCTTTCTCTCCCCGTCTCTCTCGCCCCCCAGTCTCTCTCTCCCCGTCTCTCTCTCTCCCCGTCTCTCTATCTCTCCCCATCTCTCTGTCTTTCTCCCACTGCCTCTCTCTCTCCACCATCTCTCTCCCCCAGTCTCTCTCTCCCCCGTCTCTCTCTCTCTCCCCCAATCTCTCTCTCTTTCTCTCCCCAGTCTTACTCATTCCCCCAGTCTCTCTCTCTCCCCCGTCTCTTTCTCTACCCCCCCAGTCTCTCTCTCTCTCTCTCTATCTCTCCCCCAGTCTCTCTCTCCCCCAGTCTCTCTCTCTCTCTCTCCCCCAGTCTCTCTTTCTCCCCAGTCTCTCACTCTCTCCCCAGTCTTACTCATTCCCCCAGTCTCTCTTTCTCCCCCGTCTCTCTCTCCCCCGTCTCTTTCTCTACCCCCCAGTCTCTCTCTCTCTCTCTCCCCGTCTCTCTCTCTCCCAGTCTCTCTCTCTCCCCAATCTCTCTCTCTTTCTCTCCCCCAGTCTCTCTCTCTCTCTCCCCGTCTCTCTCTCTCCCAGTCTCTCTCTCTCCCCAATCTCTCTCTCTTTCTCTCCCCAGTCTCTCTCTCTCTCCCTCAGTCTCTCTCCCCCCAGTCTCTCTCTCTTCCCCGTCTCTCTATCACCAGTTTCTCTCGCTCTCCCTCTCTCCACAAGTCACTCTCTCTCACACCGTTTCTCTCTCTCTCTCTCTCTCCCCAGTCTCTCTCCCCTGTCTCTCACTCTCTCTCCCCAATCGCTCTCTCTTTCTCTCCCATGTCTCTCTCACTCTACATTTCTGCCTAGTCTCTCTCCCAGTCTTTCTCTTCCCCCGTCTCTCTCTCTACCCATTCTCTCTCTCCCCCAGTCTCTCTCTCCCCCCGTCTCTCTCTCTCTCTCCCCGAGTCTCTCTCTTTCTCCCCGTCTCTTCCTCTCTTGCTCCCGCAGTCTCTCCCTCTCACTCCCCCCAGTCTCTCTCTTTCTCCGTCTCTCTCTCTCTCTCCCTCTCTCTCACCATCTCTCTCTCGCCCCATCTCTCTCTCTCTCTCCCCCGTCTCTCTATCCCTGTCTCTCTCTCTCCCCATCTCTTTCTCTATCCCCCCAATCTCTCTCTCTCTCTCTCCCCCGTCTCTCTCTCTCCCCGTCTCTCTCTCTCTCCCCGTCTCTTTCTCTACCCCCCCAGTCTCTCTCTCTCTCTCTCCCCCGCCTCTCTCTCCCCATCTCTCTCTCTCTCCCAGTCTCTCTCTCTCTCCCCCAATCTCTCTCTCCCTCAGTCTATCTTCCCCCAGTCTCTCTCTCGTCCCCGTCTCTCTATTACCAGTTTCTCTCGCTCTCCCTCTCTCCACAAGTCACTCTCTCTCACACCGTCTCTCTCTCTCTCTCTCCCCCAGTCTCTCTCCCCTGTCTCTCACTCTCTCTCCCCCAATCTCTCTCTTTCTCTCCCCAGTCTCTCTCCCAGTCTTTCTCTCTCCCCCCGTCCCTCTCCCCCAGTCACTCTCTCTCCCTCCCCAGTCTCTCTCTCCCCAGTCTCTCTTTCTCTCCCCCAGTCTCTCTCTCTTCCCCATCTCTCTATCACCAATTTCTCTCGCTCTCCCTCTCTCCACCAGTCACTCTCCCTCTCCCCGTCTCTCTCTCTCCCCGTCTCTCTCTCCCCAATCTCTCTCTCCCCAATCTCTCTCTCCCCAGTCTCTCTCTCTCCGCCTCTCTCGCTCCCCAATCTCTCTCCCCAATCTCTCTCTCCCCCCAATCTCTCTCCCCCAGTCTCTCTCTCCCCCTCTGCACAGTCTCTCTCTCTCCCCCAGTCTTTCTCTCTTTCTCTCCACCCAGTCTCTCTCTACCCATTCTCTCTCTCTCTCCCCCAGTCTCTCTCTCCCCATCTCTCTCTCTCTCCCCAATCTCTCTCCCCCCCAATCTCTCTCCCCCACTCTCTCTCTCTCCCAGTCTCTCTATCTCTCCCCATCTCTCTCTCTTTCTCCCACTGTCTCTCTCTCTGCCCCGTCTCTCTCCCCCAGTCACTCTCTCTCCCTCTCCCAGTCTCTCTTTCTCTCCCCCAGTCTCTTTCTCCCCAGTCTCTCTCTCTATCACCAGTTTCTCTCACTCTCCCTCTCTCCACCAGTCACTCTCCCTCTCCCCGTCTCTCTCCCCGTCTCTCTCTCTCCCCAATCTCTCTCTCCCCAGTCTCTCTCTCTCCCCGTCTCTCGCTCCCCAATCTCTCTCCCCCGTCTCTCTCTCTCCCCATCTCTCTCTCCCCCCAATCTCTCTCTCCCCAGTCTCTCTCTCCCCCTCTGCAGTCTCTCTCTCTCTCTCTCTCTCCCCGTCTCTCTCTCTCTTTCTCTCCACCCAGTCTCTCTCTACCCAGTCTCTCTCTCCCCGTCTCTCTCTCTCTCTCCCCGAGTCTCTCTCTTTCTCCCCGTCTCTTCCTCTCTCACTCCCGCAGTCTCTCCCTTTCTCTCTCCCCCAGTCTCTCTCTTTCCCCGTCTCTCTCTCTCCCTCTCTCTCACCGTCTCTCTCTCTTTCCCCCAATCTCTCTCTCTTTCCCCAGTCTCTCTCCCTTTCTGCCTAATCTCTCTCTCCCCCCAGTCTTTCTCTTTCCCCCAGTCTCTTTCTCTCCCCCAATCTCTCTCTCCCCAGTCTCTCTCTCCCCCAGTCTCTCTCTCTCTCTCCCCCAGTCTCTCTCTCTCTCTCTCTCCCCCGGTCTCTCTCTCTCTCTCTCTCCCTCGGTCTCTCTCTCTCCCCCAGTCTCTCTCTCTCTCTCTCTCCCCCAGTCTCTCTCTCTTCCCCGTCTCTCTATCATCAGTTTCTCTTGCTCTCCCTCTGTCCACCACTCACTCTCTCTCTCCCCAGTCTCTCCCTGTTCCCCCTTTCTCTCTCTCTCTCTCTCCCCATCTCTCCCTGTCTCTCTCTCTCGCTCCCCAGTCTCTCTCGCGCTCTCTCCCCAGTCTCTCTCTCTCTCTCACTCTACCCGTCTCTCTCCGTCTCGCTCTCTCTCCCAATCTCTCTCTCCCCATCTCTCTCTCTCCCTCACAGTCTCCCTCTCTCTCTCTCCCCGTCATTCTCTCTGCAATCTCACTCTCCCCCCAGTCTCTCTCTCCCCAGTCTCTCTCTCTCTCTCCCCCCCAGTCTCTCTCTCCCCCCTCTGCCCAGTCTCTCTCTCTCTCTCCCCCAGTCTCTCTCTCCCGAGTTAATAGCCTATCTAATAGAGGGAAATGCTGATTGGTGGGTAGCTGTTGAGTGTTTCTTGTTAAGTTTTAGATTTATCTCTGCTAAATTACCTCCATAGTCTGGTATGGCAGGGCAGCTCAGTCCCGTGATTTGTACATCCTGTGCCATGTGGGAAGTCCTGGACGCTTCTTGCGGCCTGGACGACCACGTGTGCAGGAGGTGTCGCCAACTGCAGCAACTCGAGCTCCGGGTTTCGGAGCTTGAACGGCAGCTGGAGTCACTGCAGTGCATCCGCGAGGCTGAGAGTTATGTGGATAGCACGTTTCTAGAGGTGGTCACCCCGCAGCCTCAGAATGTGCAGGCAGAGAGGGAATGGATGACCACCAGACAGAGAAGGAGGACCAGGCAGGTAGGGCAGAAATCCCCAGCGTGCATCTCGCTCTCTAACCGGTTCACAGTTCTGGAAACTGGTGGGGGTAATGGTTCCTCTGGGGAGAGCAGCCAGACACCACGGGTGGCTTAGCTGCACGGGGGTGGGTGGGGGGAGGAAGAAGAGTGGAAGGCCAATAGTGATAGGGGATTCATTAGTTAGGGGAGCAAACAGGCGTTTCTGCGGCCGTAGACTTGACTCCAGGATGGTATGTTGCCTCCCTGGTGCCAGGGTCAAGGATGTCACTGAGAGACTGCAGGACACTCTGAGGGGGGAGGGTGAACAGCCAGAGGTCGTTGTCCATATCGGTGCCAACGACATAGGCAGAAAGAGGGATGAGGTCCTGCAGGCAGACTATAGGGAGCTAGGAAAGAGATTAAAAAGCAGGACCTCAAAGGTAGTAATCTCCGGATTGGATAGGCACTTGAGGGAAATAAATTTGCAGGGCTACGAGGATAGAGCGGGGGAATGGGACTGACTGAATTGCTCTACAGAGAGCTGGCACGGACTCGATAGGCTGAATGGCCTCCTTCTGTGCCCTTATGACTCTCCCCCAGTCTTTCTCTCTCTTTCTCCCTAGTCCCTCTCCCTCTCCCCCCTTTCAATCCTCTCTCTCCTCCCAGCCACCCAACTGATCCAGTTCTCCCATGGAGCTGAAGAAAATTTAGTCACACTGCAAGGCTATTGGGTAATGTGCGTGCGTGGTCCGGGTAAATGGTGCGGCTACCGCAAGCATGCGCAGAAGGCCGCAAAATGGCGGCGTTCACAGGCCGGGCCGGCGGCGGGCACCAGCGCGCAGGCGCTGAAATCGATAGAACGAGCCGCTGCAGGACGCGCGATTTAAAAAGTGTGCCTGCGCGCTGGAGCCCGCCACAGCGGGACTGCGCGGCCAGCAAAGCCTGGTGCGCGGCGGCCTCGGGGGAACTGCGCGGCCGTGCAGCTCAGAGTGGAACAGTCCTGGGCCTGATTATGGCCCAGAAATTGATCTCGCTCTGTTCCCGCGGGGGTAAGCCTTCCCCGCGATCTCTCACCTCGCTTGTGCTTTTTCAGATCCAGCTCGCACGAACTTGATGTTCCAGACATCAGCCGGGCAGTGCTTGCGTATCCCACCGGTGTAGTGAATTCGTGCGAGCTGTGGGATCACGTGACTCAGTTAGAGCCAATGGCAGCACACCATCTTCCATTCATAAGTTTCACATACGTGCTGTGAAATCTATGAATCTTACACCCCCCCAAAATAACAGCTAAACCTCAATTAAATTAAAAAAAAAGCATCACATTAATAAAATAAGTATAGTTAAATAAATTAACCATTTTAAATAAAAAATTAAATTTTTGAAAAAATTTAAAATCTTTTAAAAAGTTATAAAAATAAACTTACCTGTCTTTAAAGTCTCTAAAAAAGATATACCTGTAAAAAAAAATTCAAAAAAATACTTAATTCACTACTTACCTTGTTAAAAGTGGGTCTTACTCCTCCTTTTTACATTTCTAAAATCTTCAGTACTTACCTGCGCGTCCAAAGCATGAAGTGCACAGCGTGCGCGCAGCCTGTAGCGCGCACGCGATGCACCGAGGAACCGCCCCCTTTTCAGAAGAGCAATTGCCGGTTTTCAGCGCATGCGCAGGGCATGCAGAAAACCGGCAATTGCAGAGAGAATACGCGAGAGTACGCAGTGCGTACTCTCGCGCACCGGGATGAATTTTTGGGCCATTATCAGCAATAGATCAGGGCTACACACAAGACAGCTCCACTTCCCACAGCCCTGATCTCAGGACCTTTTTATCACTTTTCCTAGTTGCAGTGCACTTGTGCCAAGGTCCCTTGCATACAAGGAGCTCCTGAAAGCTGCATGGTGAAGGAAGATGCTCAATATATGTTCAGCGAAGTAAAACTTTAATTAAACGGCAGGAGAGATCCCGATAGGCTTCAATTTAGGCCGAGTGAGGAATGTGAATACTGGGGAATGGAACACTTTTCCATTTCAGGCTGCCATTAGGGCCTCCTGGGTCAGGTATGGCCCAGCTATGACTCCCTCAACTATGCCCCAACAATGTACTTAGCCCTGAAACTCTACAGCATAAGAACATAATAAATAGGCAGGAGTAGGCTATTTGGCCCTTCGAGCCTGCTCCGCCATTCAATGAGATCATGGCTGATCTTCTGCCTCAACTCCATTCACCGGCCATATCCCTTGATGCCCTTACTAGTCAGAAATCTATCGACTTCTGTTTTGAATATACCCAATGACTGAGCCTCCACAGCCCTCTGGGGTAGAGAATTCCAAAGATTCACCACCCTCTGTGTGAAGAAATTTCTTCTCATCTCAGTCCTGAATGGCCTACCCTTTATCTTGAGGCTGTGGCCCCTGGTTCTAGACTCCCCAGCCAAGGGAAACATTCTCCCAGCATCCATCCTATCAAGCCCTGTAATAATTTTGTATGTTTCAATGAGATCCCCTCTCATTCTTCTGAATTCAAGAGAATACAGGCCTAGTTTACCCAATCTCTTCTCATACAACAGTCCCGCCATCCCAGGAATCAATCTCGTGAACCTTCGTTGCACTCCCTCTATGGCAAGTATATCCTTCCTTAGGTAAGGAGATCAAAATTGTACACAGTACTCCAGGTGTGGTCTCACCAGGGCCCTATATAATTGGAGTAAGACTTCTTTACTCCTGTACTCAAATCCTTTTGTAATGAAAGCCAGCATACCATTTGCCTTCCTAATGGCTTGCTGCACCTGCACATTCACTTTCAGTGACTCATGTACAAGGACACCCAGGACCCTTTGAGCATCTGCATTCCCCAATCTTTCACCATTTAGGAAATACTCTGCCTTTCTATTTTTTCTACCAAAGTGGATAACTTCACATTTATCCACATTATATTCCATCTGCCATGTTCTCACCCACTCACTGAGCCTGTCGAGATCCCCTTGAAGCCTCTTCACATCCTCTTCGCAACTGACACTGCCACCTAGCTTTGTGTCATCAGCAAATTTGGAAATGTTACATTTAGTCCCCTCATCCAAATCATTGATATAGATTGTGAATAGCTGGGGCCCAAGCACCAATCCTTGCGGTACCCCACTAGTCACAGCCTGCCATCCTGAAAAAGACCCGTTTATCCCTAATCTTTGTTTTCTCTCTGTTAACCAATTCTCAATCCATGCTAGTATATTACCCCCAATTCCATGTGCCCTAATTTTGTTCACCAACCTCTTGTGTGGGACCTTATCGAAGGCCTTCTGAAAATCCAGATACACCACATCTACCGGTTCCCCTTTGTCTACTCCACTAGTTACATCCTCAAAGAACTCCAATAGGTTTGTCAAACAGGATTTCCCTTTCATAAATCCATGTTGACTCTGCCCAATCTTACTATTAGTTTCTAAGTGCCCAGTTATTGCATCCTTTATAATAGATTCCAGCATTTTCCCAACTACTGATGTAAGGCTAACAGATCTGTAGTTCCCCGTTTTCTCTCTCCCTCCTTTTTTAATTAGCGGGGTTACATTTGCTATCCTCCAATCTGCAGGAACCGTTCCAGAATCTATAGAATTTTGGAAGATGTCAACTAATATGTCCACTATTCCAATGGCCACCTCTTTCAAAACCCTAGGATGTAGGTCATCCAGTCCTTGGGATTTATCGACTTTTAGTCCCATTAATTTTGCTAGTACTGTTTTTTTTACTAATAATAATTTCTTTAAGTTCCTCATTCTCGTCACACCCTTTGTTTTCTCGTATTTCTGGGAGATTTTTTGTGTCTTCCTCCGTGAAGACAGAAACAAAGTATTTATTTAATTTCTCAGCCATTTCCTCATTCCCCATTATAAATTCTCCCATCTCTGACTGTAAAGGACCTACATTTACCTTCGCCAGTCTTTTCCTTTTTACATACCTATAGAAGCTTTTACAATCTGTTTTTATTTTTTTTGCTAGTTTGTGCTCACATTCCATTTCCCCTTTCTTTATCAATTTCTTGGTCCCCATTTGCTGATTTCTAAAAAGATCCCAATCCTCAGGCTGACCGCTTTTTCTGGCAACTTTATAAGCTTCCTCCTTTGACTTAATACTAGCTTTAATTTCTTTTGTTAGCTTTGGTTGGATCACTTTTCCTTTTGGGTTTTTAATGCCCTAGAGGAATATATGTTTGTTGCAAATTATGCATTATTTCCTTGAATGTTAGCCATTGTATGTCCAGCTTCATATCTTTTAGTGTAGTCTCCCAATCTACCATGGCCAACTTGTCCCTCATACCCTTGTAGTTTCCTCTGTTTAGATTGAACGCTATTGCATCAGCGTGCCATCTTTCCATTCCCTACACCAGCTGCCCACTGGCCTCTCTAAGTGAGATTGCCAGTTTAGTGCCAAATATGCCATTTCCATGCTGAGCGAGATCAGGTGCGATAATCTGGGTTCAGCGTATCAAGTCCACATGGGGATGGGAGAGTGAAGGCCCTGAGTTATGTCAGGCAGTCTAAGTGAAGCTTTGCATTCTGCATGCAACATGTGCTGGTAATGGCAAACAATTGTGGACTGAAAACTGTAGTGGGTTGAACCAGGAATGGACCGGATGCATCGTTGAGTCCAAACTGCTGCCAGATATCCCGGTGTGCTCAAATTTGAGTTGCTCCTGTTTCAATCTGGGTCAGGTTTATCTCAGTACTAACTGCTGTACTAGAAATTGACTCAAGGCATGCAGGTCTAGGGCAACACGGTGGCATAGTGGTTAGCACTGGTGCCTCACAGCGCCAGGGACCCGGGTTCGAATCTGACCTCGGGTGACTGTCTGTGTGGAGTTTGCACATTCTCCCCGTGTCTGCGTGGGTTTCCTCCGGGTGCTCCGGTTTCCTCCCACAGTCCAAAAATGTGCGGGTTAGGTTGATTTGGCTATGATAAATTGACCCTTAGTGTTAGGGGGGGATTAAATATGTGGGGTTATGGGGATAGGATGGGATATGTTAGGGGGAATTAAATACGTGGGGTTACGGGGGTAGGGTGGGATATGTGTACTGTGGGGATTAAAGCAGGGACAGGGTGCTGGATTTGGATGATCAGCCATGGTATTGAATGGTGGAGCAGGCTCGACGGGCCGAATGGCCTACTCCTGCTCCTAGATTCTATGTTTCTATGTCTAGACTTGCCCCTGATTCTGTGCCTCAGCTGACCTCTGAAGTGCATCTAACTATGACTTAAAGTACCAGATAGGGGGTTTCAAAATAAAATGCAACACAGTTGCATTAAATAAAAAATCCTATCCATTTGCTGGGTAATAGCATCTATAAAAAGTCTTTTACATAAATAAAACAGAATACACATCTTCCTTTAGTTATATAATAACATCGGTTACTACAAACATTAGTGTATTAGATAGTGCACTTACTTTGATGGCGTTTTTTTATACATTTAAGCTGAAGCAAAATAGTTATTAAGTGATTATCTATATATATATATATACACACACACGCAGTGATCCATCACTGTCTGTGGGGAAGCACTGAGTTTCTGAGGTTATGCTTGGTCACGCCCTGCTCCCATCCCCCCATCCTAGCATCATGGCCAAGTTTGGCAGCATCAGTTGTGGGGGATCATGGGCCTGAACTGAGATACTGCTACTGCGATTCAGTATGTTGGTGCACCCAAGCAGTTATCCACCATGCCATCTAATCTCAACCTACTTATTACCAGCAAAGTTAAAGAAAAATTCCATTTGTAGTGCTGCTTGATACTCTTAGGGGGAAAAATTCAGTTGATTAGCGCCTCCCGTTAGCACCCTAAGAAGGCACTAATGGGGCGCAAAGCAACTAGCGCCTGGGCGTGGCGATGTTTGCGCCACTCGCGAAATTGACCAGTCATTTTGCGGCGGCGCTAAACACTACCGCCACGATCTCCTGCGCCTGCAGATCGTGATGTCAGTCGAGCGTGCAACGCCCCGGACTGGATATTGAGTGGCGCCCCCTGCCTTTCCGCCTGCCGCTAGCAACGACAGGTAGAGGGGAACGTTTTGCAGTCGGGAAGGGACTGGGGGAGCGCTATTTAAAGGCGGCCGCGTCCTGCCTTTTTTTATCAGCGACATTTTTGCACCACGCATTCTGAGAGAGACTTCTGGAGAGATTCAACGCTGTGTGAAGGAGTTTTGGGTACTGAGCAGCACTTTGCAGGTTCATTTTGATTTGACCTTCCTTGCATCGATTTAGAAGAGAGTATGGGGGCTGCACTCTGAGCTCTTTCCCTGGGCCTCTCCATTGTTCTTTCCAGCAGATT
This sequence comes from Squalus acanthias, assembly GCA_030390025.1. Taxonomy (NCBI): domain Eukaryota; kingdom Metazoa; phylum Chordata; class Chondrichthyes; order Squaliformes; family Squalidae; genus Squalus; species Squalus acanthias. The sequence continues at coordinate 164,027,519 of CM059429.1, read as the reverse complement.
TGATGTACAGGTCTCTCCAGGCCGAGATTCAAGGCTGCAATGAGCAGGGTGTGGCTGGAGAGCAAGATCAACCCTCCCCTTTAAGAAATGGCTGGCGCCAGTGTGTCTGTGTTCCATTGCTAACTGACATCACATGAGCTTCGCCAGCGCTCTGAGGTAGCGCCTCGCTCCTCGGCATCAGCCCCTTAAGAGAGGTGTGTAGCACCTGATTTCGCGCTCAAACCACCTCCAGGGGCGACAGAAGCCAAGTTTGCAATTGGAGGCGATAATTAATGCCAGGCGCTAACCTTTGTGCCCAGCCGATAATCGCGCCCCAAATGGGGCGATACCAAATTTTTCCCCCCTAATATCATACAATTTAATACTACAACCCCTTGTAATAATACTCTAATTACTAACATAAAGCCCTTAATATCACACTGTTTAATTCCCTTAATATCAAATGGTTTATTGCTTTTAATGTCACACCGCTTAATTCCTTTAATATCACACTCTTTACATACAGAAAAGGACTGGAATTGACCAGCTGGTTCATCGAGCCTAGCCCATCCTGGCATGGTACAAATTCTGCATATTCCCCCATACCCCCCTCCTGCACACACCTATACAATCTACTGGGAGAGGCAAAAAAAACAAGCCCCCCAAAAAAACCTTAATCCAATTTGCGAAGAGATACTTGGCAAATTCCTGTCTGTACCCGAAGAAGAGCAAACAAGCTCCGGGCGTGTGACTGGGTGATTGAGCCAATCCTCAATGACCCACATACCTTCTATAAGTAGATACGTTTCCCACAATCTGTATATAATTACACTCTTTAATCCATTTCATATCACAGTGCTTAATACCTTGAAAAACACACTGATTAATGCCTTTAATATCACAATATTTAATTCCTTTAATACCATGTTGTTCAATCCCTGTAATGTCACACTATTGATCGCTTCAATATCATAACTTTACTATCACACCGATTAATGCCTTGTTCACACTGTTTACATATGAACAATGACGGACAGGTAAAGACCATCCGGTCCATCGAATCTGTCCCACACAATTGTAATACCTTGGGTTGCTTTGCGCCTCCCATTAGCGCTCCCAGGAGGCGCTAATTGGGCACAAAGCCCCTAGCGCCTGGGCGCGGTGCCACTAACGCCTCCCACGAGATTCAGCGGGAGGTTAGCGGCGGTGGTAGCTGGTAGCGCCCTGTGGCGCTGCGCCTCCGGCGATGACGTCATCGCCCCGCTCGCGCCCCGGCTGCAAACTTTGGTCGCGCCCCCTGACCCACCGCCGGACGCTATGTCCGACAGGGTCAGGGTGGCATTTTTGCAGCCGCAGTGGCACAAATTAAAGGGTAGGTGCCGGGCGGCCATTTTTTTTTGGCCGCCTGCAAGCACCTTCCCCCTTTCACTTTTTTACGCGGGGTGCCGGCCGCGATCGGTCAGCCCAGCCCTCCTCTTGAGTGCCGGGCTGTTTTCCTGGCACCCATCTCCACGGTGGTCCAGCAGGCCCCTCCACTTTAATCAGGGGAGGATGGCCTGCAATACCGCGGCATTACGTGCCGACGTGCATGGTGCTGTTGCACGTAGCGGCGCGATATTGAGTGGTAACCCCCCCCAAGAAGGAGGGGGCGCGCTTCCAGTAGTGCCCCGCCTCCTGCTTGGGGCGCTACCACTCAATTTACGGCGTAGGTGCGGTAACTTTTTCAGGGCACTAAAAGTAGCGCCCCAGTGACGTTCGCGCCCCATAGGGGGCGCCACTGAATTTTTCCCCCTTGTATATCACAACATATACACTCCCGACACCACTCAAAACCATGTGATCTCCTGGGAGAGGCAAAAAAACAGATAAAAGGCCCAGGCCAATTTGAGGGAAAAAATCTGGGAAATTCCTCTCCAACCCATCTAGGCGATCGAAACTAGTCCAGGAGATCACTCTGGTCCTGAATTCCCTGCAGTAAGAGGTGATCTCCGCCCCAGGCAGAAACAGGTCCAGCTCTCCCTTGAAGGAATTCAACAAATCAGCATCCACCACACTAGACGGCAGCCTGTTCCAGAGGTCCACCTCTTTAATATCATAATAATTAATTCCTTTAATATCATGCTGTTCAGTCCCCTTAATGTCATACTGTTTAATTTATTTAATATCACACTGTTCAATCCACTTAATATCACATTTCTAATGCCTTTATTATCATAATGTTTAATCCCCTTACTATTTAATGATATCATGCTCCTAATATTACTAATGCAATCCATGTAATATCATGCTATTTACTAGGGTCATTTCTTTAATGATACAAAGTTTAATAGCACAATTCCCATAATATCAAGAGAGGAGAGAGAAAATCAAAAACAAACTAACTAGGAAATGTTCTTTCTTTGTGATATCGTAGATGATTGATATGAAAACTCATTCTAATTCATTATTATAATAAGTCAGTAACTTTCTGTGCTTTATGACTAATTATTCCACAGATTTATGAAAAAAGTGGAAATTTAATATTTCAGGACAGGGTGACACACATATATATATATATATATATCCTTCAATATCCACATCTAGTGTTGTATATCTTCCAATATCCACCCTGGTCACTGGTTAGAAAGGCCCTTTCACCCCAGGAGTCTATGGTTCAAACTACCCCAGATGAAAGTCTCCTCTCACTGCTTGGCTACAAAGGGTTTCTGTGTGAAATGAGTTTGGCTTCCTTGTTCCTCGTGAGTGTGAGGCCCACAGCAGAAAATTGTTTCTAATTCGACACTAATTGGTACAAATTTGTCAACCACACTCGGGGAGGCCACAGGCCGACTGTTGTGGGAAATGGTAAAATGTCACGTAGGTGCAGTTTGGGGGCGTCGCTCTTCTGAGGTAGGTTCTGAGGCACATTGTTGGAGCAGAGTAATGACAGCCTTACTCTAACTCATACCATACCTGACCGTGGGTGCACTCCCCAGCACTGCTATCCTGATGAATGCAAAATTCACCACAAAATTAATATTACATATACAAATATTCTGCAACGTTTAACTGCATGAAGCAAAAATACTGAAGGTGTCAGTGTATCTTAAAAATGGGAGAGGAAAGATCTTCACTGGATTATGGCGCTTGCAAGGAGATGATTCATTTACAATGAAGAAAACAGAATTGCTTAAATTGGAATGTGCTGCCCGAAAGGGTGGAGGAGGCAGACTCAATCACGGCTTTCAAAAGGGAGTTGGATAAGTACCTGAAGGAATTTTTTTGCAGGGCTACGAGGAAAGGGTGGGGGGAGTGGGACTAGCTGAGGTGCTCTTGCCGAGAGCCGGCATGGGCTCGACGGACCGAATGGCCTTCTTCCGTGCTGTAACCATTCTATGATTCTATGACGCCCTGATTTAACTTATCTACTAAAGCATAAAATGAATGTTCTGGAATGTTTTCGTGCTTTGGCCAAGCTCTCTGTTCACCCTCTCTTTTCAATAAAAGTCACTGGAACGGTCACCATTACTGTCAGATTAGCATTGGGAGACGTGGTGTGAAACAACAACACCAAGGCTGAACACCAAGGCTGAAACAATAAAGGAACAACAAGAACAATTTGTACTTGAAGGCCTAGCAGCAAAAAGGAGTGTATTTAGGCTGGGAGGGAGACCAAAGGCATGGTCCAAAGAGCTGGATTCTTAGGAGGCTTTTTGAAGGAAGGCTGGGAGTTAGTGAGATGATAATTTGGACCCAGAAGTAGTTATTAGGTCATGATGTGGAGATGCCGGTGTTGGACTGGGGTGGACAAAAGTGAGAAGTCGCACAACACCAGGTTATAGTCCAACAGCTTTATTTGAAATCACAAGCTTTCGGAGCGCTGCTCCTTCGTCAGGTGAAGAGAGCAGCGCTCCGAAAGCTTGTGATTTCAAATAAAGCTGTTGGACTATAACCTGGTGTTGTGCGACTTCTCACTTTAGTTATTAGGTGACATCAAGCTTGAGCATGGAACATACGAGGAAGGGAAGCTGAGGGTCGTAAAGGAGTTCCAGAGATTTGAAGCCCTGGGAAAGAATGAGTTAAAGTAAGTTTGTACTTTGCTATTTGCCTTTATTGAGAAGAAATTAGCTGTGAGCTACACATTAATGTGAAGGAATGAGTCTTATTGACACATTTAGGATGGCAGGGAAGAAGAGGAGGAGTAAGTAAGGCAGTGCATTTGAAGTTTCAGAGAAATGAGAAGAAAGTTCAGGGAAACACTGACCACAGTGGAATCTGTAAAACAGAGGGAGACAAAGGTTGTGGTGGAGAGAAGTGTTGGAAACTAGAAGCGAGACAGAGATTGCCTATCAGACAACAAGATTTTCATGTATCCTGTCTATGTATGTGCATCATCAAGGCCTGGCTTTTGTCTAGTAAGCTTTGTTAGGAGAGTAGTTTAAAGTTCTGTAGTGTTTACATCACACATCAGAACAATAGAGATTCAATAGCAGGCACATAATGTCACAGGAATGTATTAAACAGAGGTTTTTCCTTGCATCTGCATTAACAGACGACCAGGGCTATAAATAGACCAGCTCGACTTCCCACAGCCCTAATCTCATTAACTTGTGATGACTTTTCATATTTGCTGTGTAGTTGTGCCAAGGTCCCTTGTATACTGCACATAACCAAGAGCTTCCTGAGAACTGCCTAATGGAGGAAGATGTGTGCTCAGTGAAGTAAAATTCAAACGGAGCGACAGAGAGAAATGGAGAGAGAGAGTCTTTGGGTTGTCACCTGTCAGTGTTTGGACTGGACCATCTGGAAATGCCCAAATTGTAAATTGGCCATAGATGCCTTGAAATTAGGCTCCTGGAATATTCCCGTGTGAATGTGAAAGCTCAATATTTTGTTATGAAATCCCTTTGCTACTTTAATAGATAAGGTAAAAGAAAGAAAGACTTGCATTTATATAGCGCCTTTCATGACCACCGGACGTCTCAAAGCACTTTACAGCCAATGAGGTACTTTTGAAGTGGAGTCACTGTTGTAAAGTGAGAAACACAGCAGCCAATTTGCACACAGCAAGCTCCCACAAACAGCAATGTGATAATGACCAGATAATCTGTTTTTTTTTTGTTATGTTGGTTGAGGGATATATATTGGCCAGGACACCAGGGATAACTTCTCTGCTCTTCTTCGAAATAGTGCCATGGGATCTTTTACTGAGAGAGTAGACAGAGCCTCGGTTTGACATCTCATCTGAAAGACGGCACCTCCGACAGTGCAGCGCTCCCTCAGCACTGCACTGAAGTGTCAGCCTAGCTTTATGTGCTCAAGTCTCTGGCGTGGGACTTGAACCCACAAACTTTCTGACTCAGAAGCGAGTGTGCTACCAACTGAGCCACAGCTGACACTGTAACACAGGTAACCCAGTTAAAATGTTGTGCGACCTCCGAAAGCTTGTGATTTCAAATAAAACTGTTGGACTATAACCTGGTGTTGTGCGACCTCTCAATTTTAACCCAGTTAAAACACAGGGGACAATGCTTCCATTAAACTATATCTAACAAAGGAATGCCATATAAATCTGTAAAGTATTCATATACTAATATCCAAAGAGCTTCATTTCAAGAGACTCCAGAACCTCCCTCCTACTGTTCCCAAACCTCTGGACCACCCTCCAAGCACAGCCAAACCACTAGTTCCTTCAGTACGATAGCAAAATACTACGGATGCTGGAAATCCGAAATAACAACAGAAAACGCTGGAAAAACTCAGCAGGCCAGGCAGCATCCGTGGAGAGAGAAACAGAGTTAACGTTTCAGGTCGAAGACCTTTCGTCAGAACTGGAAAAAAGCAGGAAATGAAATAGCTACTTGGACTACACTTCCTCCCACCCCGCCTCCTGTAAGGACTCTATTCCATTCTCCCAGTTTCTCCGTCTCCGCCGCATCTGCTCTGACGATGCCACCTTCCATACCAATGCTTCCGACATGTCTTCCTTTTCCCTCAACCGAGGATTCCCCTCTACTGTGGTCGACACGGCCCTCGACCGTGTCCGTTCTATCTCCCGCACTTCTGCCCTCACCCCTGCCCCTCCCTCCCGGAACCACGATAGAGTTCCCCTTGTCCTCACCTTTCACCCCACCAGCCTTCACATTCAATGGATCATCCTCCGCCATTTCCGCCACCTCCAGCGTGATCCCACCACCAAACGCATCTTCCCCTCACCTCCCCTTTCAGCATTCCGCAGGGACCGCTCCCTCCGCGACACCCTAGTCCACTCCACTACCACCCCCAGCACCCCTTCCCCTTCGCCCGGCACCTTCCCGTGCAAGCGCAGGAGATGCAACACATGCCCTTATACCTCCCCTCTTCCCACTGTCCAGGGCCCCAAACACCCCTTCCAGGTGAAACAGCGATTTACTTGTACTTCCTGCAATTTAGTATACTGTATTCGCTGCTCACGGTGTGGTCTCCTCTACATTGGGAAGACCAAACGCAGATTGGGTGACCGCTTTGCGGAACACCTCCGTTCAGTCCGTAAGGGGGACCCCGAGCTCCCGGTGGCCTGTCACTTTAATTCTCTGCTCCACTCCCACTCTGACCTCACCGTCCTCGGCCTATTACACTGTTCCACGGAAGCTCAGCGTAAGCTCGAGGAACAGCACCTCATCTTTCGTTTAGGCACCCTACAGCCCTCTGGACTCAATATCGAGTTCAACAATTTTAGATCATAACCTCGGCACCCATCACATTTATATTTTATTTTTTCATCCACCCTTTTGTTTGTCCCCCCCCTTTTTTTTTCCTCCCAGAAGCTGGCAGCTGTCCTTCATTCTGCCAGTGCATTTCACACTTCTTTTAGCCTCAACCTGTCACATCAACACCTCCTCTTGCCTTGATTATCTCTTAATGTCTCTCAATGTCTCTTGATCTCTCCTTTTGTTCTTTCATCCCCTCCCCCTTTTCCCAGTTCCTTCAGTACTTCGACGTACCTCCTTCCTGTCTGCAACTGGATATATCTTTCCTACCATCTTCCTTTGGATCCTGGACATTAAAAATGATAAGGCATAACATTTAATACATAGGTAAATAAACATATAAAAATAATCAAGAAACAGTTTCCACCATAATGTAGATATAATTCATTTGAACTTTAATCCGCCACTAACACTCCTATAATACTTGAGATTAAAAACGCATTTTCAATTAATTAATCATCATAAATAAATGACCCTGATACTGTTTTGTACAAAATCACATCACATAAAAGAATGGGGGTAATTTTAAGTTTGGACAATGGTGTAAAATGGATGCTATCGAACTAGCCGCACATTATACTTTTCCATTGAATTTACTAGAATGGCAATTGGGGGCGGGGTGTGAATTGGGCGGCCAATTCGATAGCACCCATTTCGCACCCTCATCTAAAGTTAAAATGACCCCAGATGTACCTTCTGACTCATGACGAGCAATGCCACGGGAGACCCATTGGTATAATAAAGTTTTGGGAGCGTCCGTCCCTTCAAAGTATCAAAGGTGTTAAAAATAAAAGGAGAAAGAGAGCAGTCATTTCATGCTAAAGTCAACTGCAGGTTATTTGCTGTTGGTGAGGGAACCTTCTCAAGGACAATTAGGGATGGGCAATAAATGCTGGCCATGCCAGAGATGCCCACATCCCATGAACGAATAGAAAAAAGCTAGAGTACAACCCCCGACAGCCTGCGTACCTCCCACACCAAGAGCATTTAAACTCTAATTGACCTCAGGCTTTGGCTAATTTATAAGAATGGTGACATTAAAGTGACAATTACCTTAAACCTTGCTCCACCTTAACATGGTAGAGTGCCCCTGTCATTATAATACAGCATTAAATCTGACTTCTCATGAGCTATAGTCTGTACGGTCCTCTAGTCCAGAAGTAAGTATGGGACAACAAGTTCTATTTCTGCAATGAACGCTTTGCTTAGGTTATAAAGGAACTGCTTGGTCATCAGGACCAAAGATTTTTGCAAGAGAACAAGATGGATTAGTATCAAACCATATAGACGCTTCTTTGATGTGTTGCAGAGAGAATGCAAGTACGCAGACCGCGTGCTTGTTTTCTGCTCCTATGCGGGCTCTGTCTGCAGTACACCTGCCTTCCTGTGACGTCGAATGGGTGCTGGGTGCCACAAAATAGTTTGGAACACTGTCCTTTCACTTCTGGATCTCAGTTGAAATCCAGCTACGAGCGATGGAATAAAAGTCTTATCGCTCTATAAGAGTACTTTATGTTAAATGATTTCACATAAGGGGCAACTTCACCAGGCTCTGCTCAATGTGTGTACAAATAGCACTATATCCTCAATTTTACCAACCTAACTTGTGAGACTGCATTGGCAATGGGGCCGCCCACGATACCCCTGTAGTTTCAACCTAGATCCTCGTGGCTCTAAATCACAGCACAAAAGTGCCTATAATTTGGCCCAGGTTGACAATAAGTTGCCACGTCACAGAGTAAAGACCGATTTTCTGAATTCGCGTTGCTGGTGGGGAACCTTGTTATATAAATCAGTGAGATTTTCAAATGAATGGGCAGGAAATGATGGGCAGTGCGCCTACGATCTCGCAACACCTGTGACTGACGGGTGAGGCTTTCTACTGGAAGCATGAACTCGGAAATTCAGCCCTGGAGAGCCCATAAGGGCAGCTGATGTGAGCATGGGGTTGTCCACCTGAAGCATTGGGTAGGAGGGAGGCTATTCTGGCAAATACAAGAACACATTTCTTCTGCTTCAGCAGCCTGGACTATTGCCAGTTACGGCTAGGAAACAAACACAACTGCATGAAGGTTGACATTGCACAAAGGTTGGTTGAGATCACACCGCGTGATATTAGTAACAAATGCATAAAATGGATGTGGATGTATAAAATTCCTTTGTTCATTTATTTTAACAAATGTGGGAACGAGTTTATTTTATTATCTTAAACACACTAGTGCGTTCATTACTGATGTGGCACAAGACCCAGCTGTCATGTGAAAATGATCGCGTCCTGTCTAAATTGTAATTGTCCTCATTGGTACCCATCCCAGATGATGCATGCCTGTGGACTCAAAGATAATAATCAGGGTATGTTGCAGTATGGACAGTTCTAAGCTGGGGGTGGCGGGAGGTTTACATACCCTAACTCCTGCTGAGCATTCCAAACATACCCTGTAGTCTCATTATACTGCACCAATGTCACATGCCGCCACAGCAGATGAAGCATTTCATGGGGATTTAAATCAAAGTGTCAAAATTAATGGATTTTGTGTGTTTTAATTAGTTAAATGTCCATTGTGTTTTATAATGGAATAGTTTGGGATTATGACTCACACTTGAATCAGTCTGCGGTCTCCTATTCTGGCATGTTGAAACATTATTACTGTTGCCAGATAATGGCTATTTTTGGGAAGGAGCCATGTATAACACATCAGTCACTTCTTTTGTTATCTAGGGATGCCCAGCTTGAAGTATGAAGACGGGACTACAGCTACCTTTGAGCTTCATTGTGGAAGAGCTCAAGAGTGGTAACGCGTGGCTCCAATATATACTCGAGCAGTCCCAATGTCCAGTGATACGGACTGAAGTGCGTGTAGGAGATGAAGTATGCTGGAAGCTATGGAAAGAGCAAGGTGAAGGAAAATAGACAGGAGGGGTGGGGTGTTGGATGAAAGACCTGTTGGTATTTCTATAGGAGGTATGAGTTTCTGGTTCCCACTGAACGATCCTGCAAAGTGGAAGTTGGTAGGGTGCCAGAGGTGAGGAGAAGAGGCAAGGCTGGGGAGGAAAATTGGGTTAAGAACTGTTCCGGCAGCCCTCTGCCCATTTCTGCTCCTGTAACGATCTTCCAATTTTACTTCTGACAGATGGTGTTGTAAGTAAGGCAGTACTGATGGAGTGATGCCATACAAAGTGACATCATTGCCACCATAGCAACGCTGGATGTAAGCAATGCCTGTATGCCACACACATCTGGCATTGCTAAAATTAACGGAACCATTCCTGGGAATGGAATTGATCACTGGGCAATTGCTTTGCAGCCCCCTACCAGAACATTGTCTCAGATGCAACATGGGCCAGACACCTGTCTCTGCTCTGGAAGAGGAAGAACCCATTAGGCTTCTGCATGTGCCAGAATCCTGAAGTAGAAGGGTTGGTTTATACCCTCCTCACACCCTGCCAAAAACATTTAACTTAGGCTAAGATAACTTTACACAGAGATAGACACTGTGCTGGGATAACTTTACACAGAGATAGACCTGTGTTGAGATGGGGTATGATGTGATAGACCTGTGTTGAGATGGGGTATGATGTGATAAACCTGTGTTGAGATGGGGTATGATGAGATAGACCTGTGTTGAGATGGGGTATGATGAGATAGACCTGTGTTGAGATGGGGTATGATGTGATAGACCTGTGTTGAGATGGGGTATGATGTGATAAACCTGTGTTGAGATGGGGTATGATGTGATAGACCTGTGTTGAGATGGGGTATGATGTGATAGACCTGTGTTGAGATGGGGTATGATGAGATAGACCTGTGTTGAGATGGGGTATGATGTGATAGACCTGTGTTGAGATGGGGTATGATGTGATAAACCTGTGTTGAGATGGGGTATGATGTGATAGACCTGTGTTGAGATGGGGTATGATGTGATAGACCTGTGTTGAGATGGGGTATGATGTGATAGACCTGTGTTGAGATGGGGTATGATGTGATAAACCTGTGTTGAGATGGGGTATGATGAGATAGACCTGTGTTGAGATGGGGTATGATGAGATAGACCTGTGTTGAGATGGGGTATGATGAGATAAACCTGTGTTAAGATGGGGTATGATGAGATAGACCTGTGTTAAGATGGGGTATGATGAGATAAACCTGTGTTGAGATGGGGTATGATGAGATAGACCTGTGTTAAGATGGGGTATGATGAGATAGACCTGTGTTGAGATGAGGTATGATGAGATAAACTTGTGTTAAGATGGGGTATGATGAGATAAACCTGTGTTGAGATGGGGTTTACACTGAGACCAACTCACATTGAGATGGGCATGCGTTATCCTCAGATATGATTCTGCTGAGGCGGACTTTCTTCTGTAACTGGCTTGTGCTGAGAGAGGTGGGGGGGGGGGGTCTGTCATGTTGAAATGAGTTGAGTCGGAGATGTGCACTATAGAAATCCCAGTGGGATTAGATTGAGGTTGCTGGCCTAGGTTTCCAGCAGTGATGAAGTGATGGTTTTATATCAAACAAATGATGTTGGAGGCTTATCTTTCACTGCTGTGGAATTATTCATTAGGAAAAGAATGTTTTCAATCCCTCTTGGTCTGTTCACAGCTGTCAGTGTTGGAACGCAGACAAATGACTTCATGTGTCAGGAAACATTCAGGATAGAAGTACTGGGGTAAATTAAAGTCATGAGCCTTTTAGGCAATTAGTTTATTTAGGCAGGAAACAAAGTAAATCTGAAAACTTATACCCATAGGAGTGAGCTCTGTAGAAACACAGATGGGCCGCTGTTTCATTGCTGCGTGTCATACCCTGGGTTACATAGGTAGTATTCCTGGATGAGGATATACGTTTTATATCCATCTCCGTCCTCATTTTGCTGTGTGCTTTGCTACACAATGGTTGTCCCCTTATGACAGGAATGACCCAATCAACCGGTAAGTGTCTGTGGTCCTCTGGCGTGTCCACCGGTGACCAATCAGGTGATCTGAGAGCCACAGGTCTTTCTGCAGGATAGGATGGTCTGACTGGATGTAATTAGTTGCTCCAAAGATTCCTCAGGGGAATATGCACAAATGAAGTAGAACAATTATGTAATTATGCTACATACTAATTAATTGCTAAATAGTGATTGAAATGCAATCGGTCAGTTGTGCCCTCAAATATTTAATCATCTTGCAACTTGCAAAGAAAGAACTTGCATTTATATAGCACCTTTACGAACATACAAACATACGAATTAGGAGCAGGAGTAGGCCACTCGGCCACTCGAGCCTGCTCCGCCATTCAATAAGATCATGGCTGATCTGATTACTCCACATTCCTGCCTACCCCCGATAACCTTTCACCCCCTGGCTTATCAAGAATCTATCTACCTCTGCCTTAAAAATATTCAAAGACTCTGCTTCCACCGCCCTCTGAGGAAGAGAGTTCCAAAGACTCACGACCCTCTGTGAGAAAAAATTCTCCTCATCTCTGTCTTAAATGGGCGACCCCTTATTTTTAAACAGTGACCCCTAGTTCTAGATTCTCCCACAAGAGGAAACATCCTCTCCACATCCACCCTGTCAAGACCCCTCATGATCTTACATGTTATCTGTCACCTCTTACTCTTCTAAACTCCAGCGGATACAAGCCTAGCCTGTCCAACCTTTCCTCATAAGATAACCCGTCCAGTCCAGGTATTACCTTCTCTGAACTGCTTCCAACGCATTTACATCCTTCCTTAAATAAGGAGACCAATACTGTACACAATACTCCAGATGTGGTCTCACCAATGCTGAAGCATAACTGAAGCATAACCTCCCTACTTTTGTATTCAATTCCCCTCGCAATAAGCGATAACATTCTATTAGCTTTCCTAATTACTTGCTGTACCTGCATACTAACCTTTCATGACCTCTGGACATCCCAAAGTGCTTTACAGCCAATGAAGTACTTTTAGGTGCAGTCACTGTTTTAATGTAGGAAACACAGTAGCCAAATGGCACACAGCATCGTCCCACAGACAGCAATGATGACCAGATAATCTGTTTTTTTAGTGGTGTTGGCTGAGGGCTATATGTTGGCCAGGATACTGAGGAGAACTCCCCTGCTCTTCAAAATAATCCCACAAGGCCCAGGTTTAATGTCTAATCTGAAAGATGGCATCTCCGACCGTGTAGCACTCCCTCAGTATTGTACTGAAGTGTCAGCATGGATTATGTGCTCAAGTCTCTGGAGTGGGGCTTGAACCAATGAACTAGCTGACTCAGAGGCGAGAATGCTACCCACTGAGCCACGGCTGACACCATTACAAGGGGCTGAAGTTATGAGGGAGACATTTTGGAGTTGGTAGGAAATGATAGGAGCCCAAAATCTGGTTGATTCACAATCCTTTTCACTTTCCAGCTATCTAACAGGGGTTATGAAGGCTGTGCTGGAGTATCAATAGCCTGCAGACTCTGGCTGCCACCAGGTATTTCCCCCCCTTCAATACAGCCTTTGTAAAGGTTGAAAAATAAATTGGAAATATTGACAGACTTCATAAAGTTTCAGCAACTTCTACCCCCATGTCTCGAGAGCATAATTTGGGACAAAATTTATTGTCACTGGGAGTGGTGCCAGAGGTCTGGAGGGTTTCAAAGGCTACAACAAAGGGGAGAGGGATAAATCCAATACCTACTGACCAGTAAGCCTCACGTCAGTGGTGGGGCAAACATTTTAGAGACAATAATCCGGGACAAAATTAATTGACACTTGGAAAAACATGGGTTAATAAATGACAGCCAGCATGGACTTGTTAAAGGCAAATCGTGTCTGACAAACTTGATTGAGTTCTTTGATGAAGTAACGAAGAGGGTTGATGAGGTTAGTGCGGTTGATGTTGTGTTTATGGACTTTCAAATGGCGTTTGATAAAGTACCACATCACAGACATTAACAAAATTGAAGCCCATGGGATTCAAAGGGCAGTGGCAGCATGGATATAAAATTGGCTAATGTGACAGTAAGCAGAGAGAAGTGGTGAACGGTTGTTTTTCAGACTGGAGGGAAGTATACAGTGATGTCCCCCAGGGGTCGATGTTGGGATCACTGCTTTTTTAGATATATATTAATGATCTAGACTTGGGTATACAAGGCATGATTTCAATATTTGCAGATGACACAAAACTTGGAAATGTAATAAACAGTGAGGAAATAGTGGCAGACTTCAGGAGGACATAGACATACTGGTGAAATGGGCAGATTTTAAAAATTAATTCCTGGAATGTGAGCGTCACTGGCAAGGCCAACATTTATTGCCCATCGCTAATTGCCCTCGAGAAGGTGGTGGTGAGCCGCCTTCTTGAACCGCTGCAGTCTGTGTAGTGAAGGTACTCCCACAGTGCTGTTAGGGAGGGAGTTCCAGGATTTGGACCCAACGACGATGAAGGAATGGCGAGATATTGGATACGAAATTGGCTAAGTGACAGGAAACAGAGAGTAGTGGTGAATGGTTCTTTTTCGGACTGGAGGAAGGTACACAGGGGTCGGTTCTAGGACCACTGCTTTTCTTGATATATATTAATGACTTGGATGTGGGTGTACAGGGCACAATTTCAAAATTTGCAGATGACACAAAACTTGGAAGTATAGTGAACAGTGAGGCGGATAGTGAGAGACTTCAGGAGGACATAGACAGGCTGGTGGAATGGGCAGACACGTGGCAGATGAAATTTAATGCAGAGAAGTGCGAAGTGATATATTTTGGCAGAAAGAATGAAGAGAGGAAATATAAACTAAAGGATACAATCCTAAAGGGGGTGCATGAACAGAGAGACATAGGTGTATATGTGCACAAATCGTTGAAGGTGGCAGGGCAGGTTGAGAAAGCAGTTAAAAAAGCTTGCGGGATCCTGGGCTTCATGAATAGAGGTATAGAATACAAAAGCGTGGAAATTATGATGAACCTGTATAAAACACTGATTCGGCCTCAACTGGAGTATTGTGTCCAATTCTGGGCACCGCACTTTAGGAAGGATGTGAAGGCCTTAGAGAGGGTGCAGAAAAGATTTACAAGAATGATTCCAGGGATGAGGTACTTCAGTTACGTTGATAGACTGGAGAAGCTGGGGTTGTTCTCCTTAGAGCAGAGAAGATAGAGAGGAGATTTGATAAAGGTGTTCAAAATCATGAGGGGTCTAGACAGAGTAGATAGAAAGAAACTGTTCCCATTGGCAGAAGGGTTGAGAACCAGAGGACACAGATTTAAGGTGATTGGCAAAAGAACCAAAGGCGACATGAGGAAAAACCTTTTACTCAGCGAGTGGTTAGGATCTGGAATGCACTGCCTGAAAGGGTGGTGGAGGTAGATTCAATCATTGCTTTCAAAAGGGAGTTGGATAAGTACCTGAAGGAAAAAGATTTGCAGGGCTACGAGGAAAGGGCGGGGGAGTGGGACTAGCTGAGGTGTTTTTGCAGAGAGCCGGCACAGGCTCAATGGGCCGAATGGCCTCCTTCCGTGCTGTAGCCAATCTATGATTCTATATTTCCAAGTCAGGATGGTGTGTGACTTGGAGGGGAACTTGCAGATGATGGTGTTCCCATGTGCCTGCTGCCCTTGTCCTTCTAGGTGGAAGAGGTCGCGGGTTTGGGAGGTGCTGCCGAAGAAGCCTTGGCGAGTTGCTGCAGTGCATCTTGTCGATGGTACACACTGCAGCCACGGTGTGCCGGTGGTGGAGGGAGTGAATGTTTAAGGTGGTGGATGGGGTGCCAATCAAGCGGGCTGCTTTGTCCTGGATGGTGTCGAGCTTCTTGAGTGTTGTTGGAGCCGCACTCATCCAGGCAAGATGAAAATTTTCTTGAAAATTTTCTCTGTAGTAATTTGCCTCTCCCGGGAAGATTAAATACATCCATGACAGTGGAAATTGCAGATGGTCTGATGGATAGAGTAGGTTGAATGGAATGGAATGGTCTCGTTCCACTCTTTGGACAGAGTGGGATTAAACGGAGTGGACTTGAACAGAGTGCTTTGTCTGGGAATTTGGAAAGATTGGGAATTCGGAGAAGAGGGGGGAGGAGTTGCTGCCTGTTGCCTACACTACTTGTAGTGCTTTGCGTTACAGGCAGATATTTAATTTCAGTACCCTTAACTTAATCTAGATCAAGTAAGTAGTCAGGAAACTACACTGCAAACTAAGTTACCTGATTACACATTCAATTAAATTTAATTAAATAAAACAAGGTCATATAGGGATGGCAGTGCAGGTTGGTGTGCCGCAACTGCAGCATGTGGGAGTTTGTGGAGAGCATTGTGATCCTGGACAACCACGTTTGCAGTAAGTGCCTGCATCTTGAGGAACTTCAGCTCAGAGTTTTTGAGCTGGAGTCTGAGGTGCAGACATTGTGGGGCATCAGGGATAGGAAGAGCTACCTGGACACTTTGATCCAGGAGGCAGTCACATCCCATAGGTTAGGTAGCGGTACAGGTCTGGTTAGTGGTCAGGGACAGGAGGGTGTGACTGCAACTCAGGCAGGTAAGGGGATCCCAGGTGCAGTGCTGGAGGAGCCTCAGCCTTTGCCTTTGTCCAACAGGTATGAGGTTCTTGCTGCCTGTGTGGATGAGGGAAAATCCTGTAGGATGGATGAGTAGGCTGACCATGGCACCATGGTGCAGGAGGCCATTCAAGTGGGGGGAGTGAAAGGGAATGTAGTTGTGGCAGGGGACTGTATAGTCAGGGGGATAGATACTGTTCTCTGCAGCCACGACCGAGAGTTCAGAAGTTTGTGTTGCCTGCCCGGTGCCAGGGTTAAAGACATCTCATCGCGGCTGGAGAAGAACTTGGAGTGGGAGGGGGTGGATCCAGTTGTCGTGGTCCACGTAGGAACCAACGACATAGGTAGAACTAGGAATGAGGTTCTACTGAGGGAGTTTGAGGAGCTAGGATCCAAATTAAAAAGCAGAAACTCAAAGGTAATAATCTCTGGATTGTTAACTGAGCCACACACAAATTGGCATAGGGACAAACAGATTAGAGATTTAAATGCGTGGCTCAAAGAGTGGTGTGGGAGGAAGGGGTTTTGGTTCATGGGGCACTGGCACCAGTACTAAGGACCAGTGTCCTGGCGAACCGAATAACTAGGGCAGTAGACAGGGCTTTAATTTAATGAAGGGGGCGGGGGTTGGCGGGAGGATTCAGGAAAGAGTAAATTTAAAAGCAGCGAGAGAAATGTCAAGGCTCTAGAGCAGAGTAGAGTTTTGGGTAAAACTAAGCAGAGTGGGTCAGGAAGAGACAGAGAGAGTAACAAAGGTAATAAGGCATCAGTGACTAAGGTGACATCAGAGAAAAAGAGAAATAAGTCAAAGCTAAAGGCACTATATCTGAATGCGCGAAGCATTCGCAACAAAATAGATGAATTAATAGCGCAGATAGAAATGAACAGGTTTGATCTAATAGTCATAACGGAGACGTGGTTGCAAAGTGGCCAAGGTTGGGAACTAAATATTCCAGGATACATAACTTTTAGAAGAGATAGGCAAAATGGAAAAGGTGAAGGGGTAGCCCTGATAATAAAGGTTGGGTTAAAGACAGTAGAGAGAAAGTAGATTCAAGAAGTAGAATCAGTTTGGGTGGAGCTAAGAAACAGCAAGGGGCAGAAAACATTGGTGGGAGTTGTTTCCAGGCCCCCAAACAGTAGTTATAATGTAGGGCAGAGTATAAATCAGAAAATTAGAGGCACATGTAACAAGGGTAATACAGTAATCATGGGGAACTTTTATCTACATATAGACTGGGCAAACCAAATTTGCAGTAATAGTATGGAGGATGAATTCATGGAATGTATGCAAGATAGTTTTCTAGATCAGTATGTTGAGGAACCAACTGGGGAACAGGCTATTTTAGATCTAGTATTGTGCAACGAGAAAGGGTTAATTAATAACCTTGTAGTAAAGGGGCCTTTAGGGAAGAATGACCATAATATGATAGAATTTTAGACTGAGTTTGAAAGTGATTTAGTTAAATCCGAAACTAGAGTCTTAAATCTAAACAAAGCAAACTACATATGTATGAGGGGCTAGTTGGCTAAGATAGATTGGAAAACTATGTTAAAAGGTATGACAGTGGACGAGCAATGGCTAGCATTTAAAGAATTGATACATAATTTACAACAAATATACATTCCTTTAAGGCACAAAAACCCCACAGGAAAAGTGGTCCAACCGTGGCTAACAAGAGAAGTTAAAGATAGTATTAGATCAAAGGAAGAGGCTTATAATGCTGCCAAAAAGGGTAGGATTGGGAGGATTTTAGAATTCAGCAAAGGCGGATCAAGAAATTGATAAAGAAAGGGAAAATAGAATGAGAGTAAACTAGCGAGAGACATAAAAACAGATTGTAAAAGCTTCTCTAGGTATGTAAAAAGGAAAAGATTAGCGAAAGTAAGCGTGGGTCCCTTATAGGCTGAGACAGGAGAAATTATAATAGGGAATAAGGAAATGGCAGAGAAATTAAACAAATACTTTGGCCGCGATTTTATTAATGGAGGCGGGTTGGGTGCGGGTCAGGTGGTTTCCGGCTTCCAGTCCTGCCCCCAGCTGCATCCTGCCCCCAGCTTTTGGTTTGTGCAAGGATGATTATCTATTTCCACTGGAAATCATTTTTTCACTTTCATTAGCTTCAAAGGGGGGGGGGGGGGGTTGGGGTTTGTTTTCCACCAGACAACATAGCAACACAGGCAATTTACACAACAACACCAGCGTGCTCTTTTTGTGTGTCTTCGCTTCCAGCATTGACCCTCGCTAGGGGTAAGCACAGGCCAGAAACCTGAGGCTACAGTGTTGGAGTCGTATCTCTGCTGCCGCCAATACCACTGGTGAGGCTCTACACCAGGAATGGAGCCTCACAAGATTTACACCTCCAGTGTTATTTTATTTTACAGGAAGTCCACGCGCCCAGCAGGAGGAAACCAGTATCATGGGACCATCAGGCAGACTTCAGTATTCTGCTGCACTCTAAGGTTGTCTCTAAGATTGAGACCATCTGTTCAGCTGCCTCTGCCACTTCCCTTCCTTCCCCTAGCCCACCGGGCCAAACTTCCTCTCAGGTTCCCCCCTGCCCTCGCCCTGAACTCACATCTTTCTCCAGTTTCTCTCCAATCTCCCCTCATGACCACTCCGCACTCATCTTGTCCATGAGACCCACTTCCTGCTCCCTCGACCCTATTCCCACCAAAGTGCTGACCACTCAACTTCCTTTTCTGGCTCCCATGTTAGCTGATATTGTTAACGGTTCTCTCTCCTCAGGTACTGTCCCCCTCTCCCTCAAATCTGCCGTCATCACTCCTCTCCTTAAAAAGCCAACCCTTGACCCCTCTACCCTTGCAAACTACTGCCCCATCTCCAACCTCCCTTCCTCTCCAAAGTCCTTGAATGTGTTGTCGCCTCCCAAACCCGTGCCTATCTTTCCCACAACTCCATGTTTGAATCCCTCCAATCAGGTTTCCGCCCCTGCCACAGTACCGAAACAGCTTTCATCAAAGTCACAAATGACATCCTTTGTGACTGTGATAAACGTAAACTATCCCTCCTCTTCCTTCTTGACTTGTCTGCAGCCTTTGACACGGTTGACTACTCCATCCTTCTCCAACGCCTCTCCACTGTCGTCCAGCTGGGTGGGACTGCATTCGCCTGGTTCCATTCTTATCTATCTAATCGTAGCCAGGGAATCACCTGCAACGACTTCTCTTCTCGCTCCCGCATCGTTACCTCTGGTGTTCCCCAAGGATCTATCATTGGCCCCTTCCTATTTCCCATCTATATGTTGCCCCTTGGCGACAACATCCGAAAACACGGCGTCAGTTTCCACATGTACGCTGACAACACCCAGCTCTACCTCACCACCACTTCTCTCAACCCCTCCACGGTCTCTAAATTGTTAGACTGCTTGTCCGACATCCGGTTCTGGATGAGCAGAAATTTTCTCCAATTAAATATTGGGAAGACCGAAGCCATTGTTTTTGGTCCCTGCCACAAACTCCGTTCCCTAGCCACTGACTCCATCCATTTCCCTAACATCTGTCTGAGGCTGAACCACACTGTTTGCAACCTTGGTGTCATATTTGACCCTGAAATGAGCTTCCGACCACATATCCGCACCATAACTAAGACCCACTATTTCCACCTCCGTAACATTGCCTGTCTCCACCTTTGCCTCAGCTCATCCGCTGCTGAAACCTTCATCCAGGTCTTTGTTACCTCTAGACTTGACTATTCCAATGCACTCCTGGCTGGCCTCCCACGTAAACTTGAGGCCATCCAAAACCCGGCTGTCCATGTCCTAACCCGCACCAAGTCCCGTTAACGCATCATCCCTGTGCTCGCTGACCTACATTGGCTCCCGGTTAAGCAACGCCTCGATTTCAAAATTCTCATCCTTGTTTTCAAATCCCTCCATGGCCTCACCCCTCCCTATCTCTGTAATCTCCTTCAGCCCTACAAACCCCCCGAGATATCTGCGCTCCTCTAATTCTGCCCTCTTGACCATCCCTGATTATAATCGCTCAACCATTGGTGGCTGTGCCTTCTATTGCCGAGGCCCTAAGCTCTGGAATTCCCTCCCTAAACCTCTCCACCTCGCTACCTCTTTTTCCTCCTTTAAGACGATCCTCAAAACCTACCTCTTTGACCAAGCTTTTGGTCACCTGCCCTAACTTCTCCTTATGTGGCTCGGTGTCAATTTTTTTTGTCTTATAACTCTCCTGTGACGCGCCTTGGGACGTTTTACTACGTTAAAGGCGCTATATAAATACAAGTTGTTGTTGTTGCACTCAAATCATTTGAAGCTGGCACCAACTCAGACTCATAATCTAGAGGGAATATTAACGAGGAAGCACACAGGTGAAGGAGGAAGCAGAGTTGGTGGGTGAATGCCAGAGGTTGCTCCACAGGGTTTGCATCTGGGCCGACCAATCACAAATGAAGTTCGTTACGGACAAATGCAAAGTACTGCACAGCGGAAGTAAAAACAGGAGGGATTCAGAAATCCTGCAGCAGTTCCATAGTCTCAGGAATTTCATAGGAAAGAATTGGATGCTGCGGTGGAGAGGGGCCTTAAGATCTTTCTTGATGCATGAGTTAAAATGGGCTGAACGGCCTTCCTCGCCTGCAACTCGTGGTCCTTGCCGAGTCTGATTGTGTTGTCTGGAGTGCAGCTGTTGCTCCAGATGCTGGCTCAATTGGTAGTGCTCTCACCTCTGAGTCGGAAGGTCGTGGGTTCAAACCCCACTGCAATCTGGGTTTAAACTTCCCTGGAGTATTATGGTTGTTGTCAGCGGTACTGTCTTTGAGCTGAGAAATTAAACTGTGGTCCTGTCAGCCAGCTCAGGAGGATGCCGTAGGATTCCATGGCATCATTCAGAGAAGAACAGGGAGTTCTCCTGGTGCTCTGGCCAACAACTTCACCAAAAAACGATTATACAAAACACTAGTGGCCATACTTCAAAAATAATCCATTGGCCGTAACGTTCTTCGGGGTGTCCTGGGGACGTGAAAGAGGCTAAAAAAATGTAAGTTCTTTCTTACGCGCCGCACAGACCTAGGCCAGAATTTTCCTCTAAAAAAAACGGGTGGGTTTGGAGCGTGGGGGCAGTTAAATTGTAAAAAATGGGATTCCCGACCTGATCCCGCCTCCAACCCGCCCACTTACAGTTTTGACGGAGGCGGGAAAGAGGGCGGGCGACCAATCCGCTCCCAGGGGGCGGTACCTAAATTTAAATATTGTAATGAGGCTGGCAGCCTCTTTTTTCACCTCCATGCTGAATTGAACTGCCTGTGGACGGGTTTGACACAATTCGTGAATCCCAGCAGTTAAAGTGAGGCTGCATCCAGGAGGTAAGTGGCTTTATACCTACCTGCTGGATCCAGGGTCCCTGTCTAACCCACCCCCTGCGATCAGAGACCTCCTCAGGAGGCCTCCGATCGATCTCCCCAGGCCTCCGATCCCCACCATGAGGCCTCCCCCTTCACCTCACCGATGATGCTGAGGCCGGCTACAATCCTCTGGGGGCTGACCCTGATCCTCTCTCCCCCACCCCCGCCAATGCTCCGGCCAACCCCACCCCCTGTTGACGTCCCCCCGATCCCTGACCTAGCCCATGCCGTTCCCTGATCCCTCCGAACCCCATCCGATCCCCCCATCCCCGATCTCCTGCCAATCCTCCAACCCCCTCCTGATCCCCGATCCTCTGACGACCCCTCCCGCCCATCACCAACCCCCACCCCCATTCCCCGACCACGCCGATCACCGAGCCCCCACCCCCAACGATCCCTGACCATGCCGCATCGACCCCCTCCACCCGATCCCTGACCATGCCGATCCCTGACCATGCCGACCCCTGACATCCCTCCCCTGGACCGACCCCTCGCATCTGAGGCCTACCTGCCTGCAGCTAGCCAGCCTCTCAAGCTGGCTGGCTGTGGGCAGGAATCCGAGGCCTCACATTCAAATCATGCCCTGCCGTTAAAGTCGGAAAGGCCTGCGGGAAACCCAGCCTCCCGGGTTTCCCGCCCACCTCGGTGGCCCCCCCGCCGCCAACCCGCCTCCCTTGAGAAAATTCCGGCCCTAATGTTAGTTGGCTGCGGATCTAGATTCAGGAGATGGCAGAATTCATCCATAGCTTCCTTGCTGAAGTATAACATCTTTGCACAGTGCTTCTTAATGAAGTTGAGGTAGCTCTTGGCCTGCCTTGGGTAATGGCAAATCCTGATAGTCCTGCATTTTCTTCCCTTGCTGATCCTACTTCTCCTCCAACATATCCAAACAGTGGAGGCTGAGGGGAGATTTAATTAAAGTGTATAAAATTATGAGGGGCCTCAATGGAGTGGATAGGAAGGATCTGATTCCCTTAGCAGAGAGGTCAATAACCAGGGGGCATAGATTTAAAGGAATTAGTCGGCGGTTTAGAGGGGAGTTGAGAAATTTTTTCACCCAGAGGGTGGTGGGGGTCTGGAACTCACTGCTGAAAGGGTGGTAGAGGCAGAAACCCTCATCACATTTAAAAAGTATTTGAATATGCACTTGAAGGGCTGGATTTTCCGGGGGTCTGCGGGTGCGATCGGTGGCGGGTCGGGTGGGAAAGTTTTTTTCCCCCAGCGGGTCGGGACCCCGCTGTGAACCCGCCGCCATGCGCCTTTACTAAATGTCGGGTCTGTCAGCGCTGAGCAGACCCAACACGCAGCAGTGGGGGAGGCAATTAAAATCATTAGTGGCTTGTTTACAGCCACTTATCAATGGTTTATCCCAGCTTTTTGGATTTGACAGGTCGCCCACCGGTTTCCCACTGTGCCTAGACCTCGTCTGTGAAGCTGAGGTGGGAGGTCAGTGGCCATTGAATCAGCTGATGAGTTGACAGCTTCAAATGTCAAGTCAAAGCTCCCAGCTGATTGAGAAATGTTCCCTTAACCACTAGCTTCTCTAAACTGCATTTCCACTACAGATTCAGGATGCTGCAAGTCTTTACACAAGTCTCCATCCAGTCTGACCTCATTACCTCTCCCACCATTGACAGATCGGTTCTGTCATCTCTACTTCACCTGCCATCTATTCCATCAGCATGGGGGCACTTTATACTCTCTCATCTTGGTCCTCAGAATCCCACCACGATCAGCCCCAACATCAGAATCACCAGGCACACCAGCAGCACCAACAGCAACACCAACCTTCTTCAAAATCAACTGATGTTCCACGTACAGGCTAGGTACATTCCAACAAGAGGGAAGGGTAAGGGAACCAAAGCAAGGGCTCCTTGGATGACGAGGGAGATAGAGAAGATGATGAAACAAAAAAAGAGGGTTTATGAAGCATGTCAGGTGAATTCTTCAAGGGAGAACCAGACCAAATACAATAAGTTGAGAGGGGAAGTGAAGATGAAAATAAGATTGGCAAAGAGAGAATATGAGAGTAGAATGGCGGTTAACATAAAAGGTAACCCAAAAATCTTCTACCGGCATGGGTACTAAGAGGCGGGGTGGGGCCTATTAGGGACAAAGAAGGTGATATATGCAGGGCAAGGCTAGAATACTCAATGATACTTTGTATCGGTGTTTACTAAGGAGGTGGATGCTGACAAAATATCGGTAGAAGTGGAAAAGGTAGAAGCAATGGAAGGGGTGAAAATTGATAGACAGGATGTACTAGAAAGGCTGGGTATGCTTAGAGTGGATAAGTCGCCTGGTCCAGATGGCGTGCATCCCAGGTTGCTAAGGGAATTGGGGGAGGAAATAGCGATAGGGATAGCCATAATTTTCCAATCTTCCCTAGATGCGGGGGAGGTGCCTGAGGATTGGAAAGTGGCAAATGTGACACCATTATTCAAGAAAGGGTGTAAGGACAATCCTAGTAACTACAGGCCGGTCAGTTTAACATCAGTGGTGGGTAAAGTTTTAGAAACAATAATCAAGGAAAAAATTGATGGGCACTTGGAGAGGTTTAAGCTAATTAAGGAGAACCAACACGGATTTGTAAAAGGCATATCGTGTTTGACTATTCTAATTGAATTTTTTGATGAAGTAACAGGGAGGATTGATGAAGGGAATGCAATGGATGTTGTCTATATGGATTTTAGGAAGGCGTTTGACAAAGTACCACATAGAAAGCTGGTTAACAAAATTGAGGCTCATGGAATAGGTGGCAGCTTGGATAAGGAATTGGCTTAAGGATAGAAAACAGTGAGTTGTGGTAAATGGCTGTTTTTCAGACTGGAGGATGGTAGACAGTGGTGTTCCCCAAGGGTCAGTTCTGAGGCCACTGCTTTTTTTGATATATACAAATGACCTGGATATTGGAATACAGAGTAGAATTTCTAAATTTGCCGATGACACCAAACTTGGGGGTGTGGCAAACAGTGAGAATGATACCAATCAATTGCAAAAGGACCTAGAAAGTCTAGCAGAATGGGCAGATAAGTGGCAGATGGAATTTAATACAGAGAAGTGTGAGGTGATGCATTTTGGCAGAAGGAACAGGGAGAGGCAAGATACACTTAATGGCACAGTTTTAAAGAGTGTGCAGGGACAGAGGGACCTGGGAGTTAATGTACATAGTTCCCTGAAGGTGGCAGGACATATTGAGAGAGTGGTTAGCAAAGCATATGGCATCTTGGGCTTCATAAATAGAGTTCTGGTCACCACACTTTAGGAAGGATGTGAAGGATCTTGAGAGGGTGCAGAGGAGATTTACCAGAATGGTTCCGGGGATGGGGGAATCTTAGCTACAGGACAAGTTGGAGAAGCTGGATTTGTTTTCATTAGAGCAAAGGAGGTTGAGGGGTGATTTGATAGAGGTGTACAAGATTATGACGGGTTTTGATAGGCTAGACGGGGAAGGGCTGTTCCCACTAATTGAAGGTACAAGGACTAGGGGACACAGATTTAACGTTTTGGGCAAGAGATACAGGGGGATGTGAGGAAAAACTTTTTTACGCAGCGAGTGGTGAGGACCCTGGAACTCGCTGCCAACGGAAGTGGTGGAAGCGGAGACACTCAATGTTTTTAAGGGGAGACTGGAAAGGTACTTGAGGGAACTAAACTTGCAGGGATACGGGGATAGAGCGGGGGAATGGGACTGACTAGATTGCTCTACAGAGAGCCGGCACGGACTCGATGGGCTGAATGGCCTCCTTCTGTGCCGTTATGACTCTATGACTATGACTCTTTGATGTTGCACAGGACACAGGGCATCAGCATTCGACCGCATTGCTGTCCGGGAAGCCAGGGATGGCCTCACCATGGCCAGATTTACTTCACTTGACGCTGTACACCCTGGCTGCCACATGATGCGCCAGGTTGGCACCACCCCACACCAACACCATAAAGCATCCCTACAATGCCCAAGCCATTCCTTTCACACTCATGACCACCGTTATGTCTCACCATTCACTGCAACTCACTAAGCCACTTCCAAAGGTGCACACAAATCTGTCCAAGAATGCAAAGTGTTGAAAATAAAGGTTTCAATGTTTGACAGCACATTAACAGAAATGTTACATGACCATTGCATAAACCACCCATGTACCTACCCTTTTGTGTTGTTAGTTGGTATGATTGCACTAGGCTGAGCGTGAGTGTGAGGGGTGGCTAGTGAGAGGGGGAAGTGATAATGTAGATAGAGAGGGATGGGTGGAGGTGCAAGGTAAGTTGGTGTGAGTAAGGATGTGCAGGAGTAGGGTAGGGAAGGCAGAGTGATGGGGATGTGATGAGAGGCACAGGAGGATGAAGGTGAGTGTGGCTTTATGCTAACGTTTCGTGATCTAATGAGATCATTGAAAGATTTGCGCCATGGCACCCAGATCCTCCTGACGACATCCCTGCTTGTGCAATGTGCAACCAGGCTGCGTTGGTCTCCTGGGGAGGTCTCTTCCGCCCACTGGAAAAGAACCTCCACGCGTGCTCTGACTCCCTCCACTATATCTTTTGTATATTACACCAGAACTGTTCACAGTACTCCAAGTGTGGTCTAACCAAGGTTCGATACAAATTTAACATAACTGTGTATGCTGGAAACAGCCTTACAAGCCATCATGGCGGATTCCAGATCACTGGTCCCCGACTCCCAACATTTGAGGTTATTCTCCAGACAGGGCAGTGTAGTGCAGTCAGGAAGTTCACCTGTGGTATCAGGAGATGAAAGCTGGGATACCTGATCTGGGATGCTCCCAGATAAAAAAACTTATACGGTATATTAACACCCACTTTTGTCAGGCATGTACAGAGTTTCTGTTTATCCAGCAGGATCAGGGTTACTCATTGTTTAACTGTACAAATCTTCTGTTTATTGAGCAGGGTAAGAGTTACTGTGTAATCACTTACGCACTTGCTTGTTTACATAGAAACATAGAATCTAGGAGCAGGAGTAGGCCATTCGGCCCATCGAGCCTGCTCCACCATTCAATACGATCATGGCTGATCATCCAAATCCAGTACCCTGTCCCTGCTTTAATCCCCACAGTACACATATCCCACCCTACCCCCGTAACCCCACGTATTTAATTCCCCCTAACATATCCCATCCTATCCCCATAACCCCACATATTTAATCCCCCCCTAACACTAAGGGTCAATTTATCATAGCCAAATCAACCTAACAGACTGTGTAACTGTACAAATCTTCTGTTTATTGAGCAGGGTAAGAGTTACTGTGTAATCACTTACGCACTTGCTTGTTTAGCAGGGTGACGGTTACTCACCCTTTTCTTATGTCAACTTTTTACGTTTCTTTGTTCAGCAGGATAAGTGTTATTCGTTGTGTAGCTGTACAGAGCTTCTATTTACTCAGCAGGGTTCTGGTTACAGTGATAGTCCCTTCATTTGTTGTGTAACTGGGTAATTTCCTGTTTATTCAGCACACTGCTAAACTCTTTGAAACTTGAAGATGATAGTGATGAGCTGTGGAGTGTCTTGGAGGAAGTGCTGTGTAATTGCATTATAACGGCACTTACCGAATGACAGAGAGATACGTCTGTAATTGAGCGTAAGAGCCTTCCCCCACAATTGGATAGCTCTTAAGATTGGCGTCATTCAAGTAGAATGTGGAAAGAACTGAGATACAAAAGAAAACAATTACTGGATCTTCCGGAACTGTCTAGAATGTGGTTTTGGCTCGATAGCACTAACAGTAAGGCCTACAGCTCTGCATTAAGCACACAGACCTAGGCTTCTCCGAGGCTTATCCAGTGAGTAGCTGAGCCAGACAGAACAGAAAAATCCAAGGTTCCTTCTCTGGTTTGTGCCGTTGGCTGATCTCATCGGGGTTGGGGGGGGGGGGGGGGGCGGGGAGGGAGGCAGTAGGGGCATCATAATTGATTAGGATAGGGAAAAATCAGTGAAGGCACCCAACCCCTGCTGGAATGTGCATGAGTATGGACAGGTGTCAGCTGTGGCTCAGTGGGTAACACCCTTGCCTCTGAGTCAGAAGGTTGTGGGTTCAAGTCCCACTCCAAGAGACTTGAGCACAAAAATCTAGGCTGCCACTCCAGTGCAGTGCTGAGGGAGCACTGCACTGTCTGAGGTGCTGTCTTTTGGATGAGACAATAAACCGAGGCCCTGTCTGCTCTCTCAGGTGGATGTAAAAGATCCCATGGCACTATTTCGAAGCAGAGCAGGGGAGTTTGTCCTGGCCAATATTTATCCTTCAATCAACATCACTAAAAGCAGATTATCTGGTCGTTATCACATTGCTGTTTGTGGGAGCTTGCTGTGCGCATATTGGCTGCTGCATTTCCTACATTGCAACAGTGACTACACTTCAAAAGTATTTAATTGGCTGTAAAGCGCTCTGGGATGCCCTGAGGATGTGAAAGGCGCTATAGAAATGCAAGTCTTTCTTTCTTTATTGGTTGATGATACGATCGCTCTTGACTGTGACTCTCCCCCAACCTCCCCAACCTTAGCCTGGTGACATGGATAGCTAGGGCTCATATATGAATAATGACTACTTGGACATGGCACCAGAGAGCACCTGATGCCGATGGAACAGTGCTTACATGGAGAGGTTAGGAGATTGTATTTTTACACAGAAGGCTATTGGGACTTATAGGAATGACCTACCAGAAACAATGGTGAAAGCAGAATCCTTAATGGGCTCCCAAAGTAAATGGATAAATGTTTGAACAAGAAAAACTTTACAGGTTATGGGGAGAGGGCAGGGGAACTGGATTAAAGGGACAGCTCTTTCAGACAGCTGTCACAGGCTTGTTGAGCCAAATGGCCTTCTACTGTGCTGCTTAATTCTATGATTTAATACTCTAGTGAGGAATCAATGCCTTCAAGAGAGGAGGGCAGGGAGTTCTGTCAAAGAAAGGAAACATTCAGGCTTGTGTGGATGCTACTAGTGATTCTGCGCTGATGTGCAAAGACATCAACCTTTAAGTATTGGATTCAGTGAGATATCCTCTCCAAATGCTTCCAGCCCAACGAGGAAGGAAGCAGTGCTGGATCTGGTTCTGGAGAATGAAGTGGGGCAAATGGAGAAAGGTTCAGCAGGGAAGCATTTGGGAGACAGTGATCACAATATCATTAGGTTTGGAGTAGCTATGAAATGGACAAGGAGCAATCTAACCTGAAATTACTCAACTGGAGGAGGTCTACTTTCAGTGAGTTGAAAAGGTGATCTGACTCAGGTAGATTGGAATCAAAGACTGGCAGGTAAAACAGTAAGTGGGCAATGGGAGACCTTCAAAGAGGAAATAGTTCGGGTTCAGACTGGACTCATTCCCACGAGGGGAAAGAAAGGGCATCCAAATTTAGAACTCCCTGGATGACTAAAGATGCAGGGAGAGAAATTCACTATCGCCCTGTTTGGGGCGCTAATTTTTAAAAACCCTAAACAATCGCTCCATTTCCTTCTTGGAGCTCAATCGGCAGCAGGCAGGGCGGAGACGGGAAGGGAAGGGCCATCGCTGCAGGCTCTGCAATTTAAAAAGTACCTACCTGGACCACCAAGGCAGCCGCGATCTTGCGCGATCAGCCCAGCACTCAAGCAGAGTGCCGGGCTGATCGATCGCGGGCAGGAACCCGCGAAAAAAACTGGAACAAGAAAGGTAAGTTTTTTTTTTTACTTACCTCGGCCACCTCGCCTTTAATCACCGCCCCCGAAGCGGCCTGGCCGCCCGATGCACGCCTCCTGCAGCTGTCGGTGTTTTCGACCGGCGCTGCTGCAGGGGGCGGAAGTCAATTTTGCGTCCGTGGCGCTACCGGGACAATGTGCACGGCGATGACGTCACGATCTCCGGGCGAAGGAGATTGGGGCGCAACGCTGTAGCGCCGCCGCAAAACTCCCGCCAGCGGGAGTCGATGTCAGCGCCGCGCCCGGTCCCAACTTCACCCCATAGAGACTAAAATGAAGAAGTAATAAGAGTCTTATGATAAATGTCAGGCTCCTAATACAGTAGAGAATCTGTATCAGTACAGAGGAGAACTGAAAAAGGGAATAAGAGGGGCAAAGAGAGTGTATGAGAATAGATTAGTGGGTCACATAAAAAGGAACCCAAAAATCTTTTATAAACACATAAATAGTAAAACGGTAGTCAAAGGAAGGGTGGGGCCAATTTGGGACCAAAAGGAGATTTTCTTGTGGAGGCAGAGGGCATGGCTGAGGTACTAAATGAGCACTTTGCATCTGTCTTCACTAAAGAAGAGGATGTTGCCAATGTCACAGTAAAGGAGGAGGTCGTAGAGAAATTGGATAGGATAAAAATAGATAAAGAGGAGCTACTTAAAAGGTTGGCAGCACTCAAAGTAGAAAAGTCATCTGGTCCGATGGGATGCATCCTACTTTACTGAGGGAAGTAAGGGTGGAAATTCCGGATGCTCTGGGCACAATCACCCATTCCTCCATAGATATGGGAGTGATGCCAGAGGACTGGAGGATTGCAAATATTACACCCCTTGTTGAAAATAGGGGAAAGGGATAAACCCAGAAACTACAACCAGTCAACCTAACGTTTGTGGCGGGGAAACTTCTAGAGACAACAATCCGAGACAAAATTAATTGTCAGTTGGAAAAATACGGATTAATAATTGATTGCCAGCATAGATTTTTTAAAAGCAAATCGTGTCTGACTAACTTGATTGAGTTCTTGGATGAAGTAACGGTGATGAAGGTAGTGTGGTTAATGTTGTGTATGTGGACTTTCAAAAGGCATTTGACAAAGTACCACACAATAGACTTGTTAGCAAAATTGAAGCCCATGGGATTAAAGGGGCAGTTGCTGTGTGAATACAAAATTGGCTGGATAGGCTCCAATTGGAGTATTGTGGCCAATTCTGGGCACCACACTTTAGGAAGGATGTTATGGCCTTAGAGAGGGTGCAGAGAAGATTTACTTGAGTAGTATCAGGGATGTGTTACTTCAGTTACACGGAGAGACTAGAGAAGCTGGGGTTGTTCTCCTTAGAGCAGAGAAGGTTAATGGGAGATTTAATAATGGTGTTCAAAATCATGAAGGCTTTTGATAGAATAAATAAGGAAAAACCCAGTGCAGATTGGAACAGAGTGTTAAGCTGCGAGTTTGGTGAGTGAGGGAGTGAGGGGGTGGAGGTGTTCCTTTCTTTTTCCATCTTTGTCAGCTTCCAGGAGAGCAGGAGCTAAAAAGCTGCACAAGAGGGGACAGAGAACCAGCGGTGAGTATTTCTACAGTATTTCTACATTCCAGTCATTAAAGTAAAAGTAAGGTTTCTAGTTTAGAGTAAGTAGTGTTTAAAGGGAAGTAAGGTCCCTAGTGTATTTAATATTCTTTAATTTAAAGGGAGTAAATTAAGGGTAGGACATGGCAGGGCAGCTCGGCAGCGTGGAGTGCTCCTCCTGTGCTATGTTGGAAGTCAGGGACACTTTAGGTGTCCAGGGCGAACACACGTGCAGGAAGTGTCTCCAGCTGCAGCTACTCGAAATCCGCGTTTCGGAGCTGGAGCTGCGGCTGGAGTCACTGTGGAGCATCCATGAAGCTGAGATCTTCATGGATAGCATGTTTAACAAGGTGGTCACACCACTGGTAAAGAGTGCACAGGCAGACAGGGAATGGGTGACCGCCAGACAGAGTAAAAGAACTAGGAAGGTAGTGCAGGAGTCCCCTGGGTCCATCTCCCTCTCCGAAAGATTTTCCGTTTTGGATACTGATGGGGGAGATGGTTTCTCAGGGGAATGCAGCAAGAGCCAAGTCCGTGGCACTACGAGTGGCTCAGCTGCACAGGAGGGGAGGAAAAAGAGTGGGAGAGCAATAGTGATAGGGGATTCTATCGTAAGGGGAACAGATAGACGTTTCTGTGGCCGCAGACGTGACTCCAGGATGGTATGTTGCCTCCCTGGTGCCAGGGTCAAGGATGTCACTGAACGGCTGCAGGGCATTCTGAAGGGGGAGGGCGAACAGTCAGAGGTCGTGGTTCACATTGGTACCAACGACATGGGTAGAAAGAGGGATGAGGTCCTGCAACAAGAATTTAGGGAGCTAGGTAGCAGATTAAAAAGCAGGACCTCAAAGGTTGTAATCTCTGGATTACTCCCAGTGCCACGTGCTAGTGAGTATAGGAATAGGAGGATAGAGCAGATGAATGCGTGGCTAAAGAGTTGGTGCAGGAGGGAGGGCTTTAGTTTCCTGGATCACTGGGTCTGCTTCTGGGGAAGGTGGGACCTGTACAAGTCGGACGGGTTGCACCTGAACCGGAATGGGACCAACATCCTTGCGGGGAGGTTTGCTAGTACTGTTTGGGGGGGGTTTAAACTAACTTGGCAGGGGGATGGGATACAGAATAGAGCTATAGTAGGGGGTGATGCACAGCCAAATATAGAGGAAAAAACAAGTCAGCCTGGAAGGCAGAGCAAATATGTAACGGCACAAGGGAGTATGGCAAGGCTGGATGGCATTTATTTTAATGCAAGGAGTCTTGCGAGTAAGGCAGATGAATTGAAGGTGTTGATGAACACATGGGAGTATGATATTGTTGCTATCACAGAGACATGGTTGAGGGAGGAGCAGGACTGGCAGCTCAATATTCCGGGGTATAGAATCTTCAGGCGAGACAGAGGGGGGTGTAAAAGAGGGGTGTCGCAATATTAATCAAGGAGTCAATTACTGCTGTAAGGAGGGATGATATCTTAGCAGGTTCCTCTAATGAGGCCATATGGGTAGAACTTAAAAACAAAAAGGGGGCAAGCACTTTGCTGGGAGTGTACTATAAGCCCCCAAACAGTCAGGGGGAGATAGAGGAACAGATATGTAGGCAAATCTCAGAGAAGTGTAGAAATAATAGGGTAATAATAGTAGGGGATTTCAACTTCCCCAATATTAACTGGGACAGTCAGAGTGTGAAAGGCTTAGAGGGTGCGGAATTCTTAAAGTGCACCCAGGAGAGCTTTTTGAGCCAGCATGTAGAAAGTCCGACAAGAGAGGGGGCGGTACTGGACCTAATTCTAGGGAATGTAGCTGGGCAAGTGGTAGAAGTGTTAGTAGGAGAACATTTGGTGACAGTGACCATAATTCGGTGAGATTTAAGGTAGTCATGGAAAAGGACAAAGATGGACCGGAAATAAAGGTTCTAAATTGGGGGAAGGCTGATTTTAATATGATAAGGCAGGATCTGGCCAAAGTGGACTGGGATCAACTACTTGTAGGAAAATCCACATCAGAGCAGTGGGAGTCTTTCAGAAAGGAAATAGAGAGAGTACAACGGCAACATGTTCCCGTAAAGGTCAAGGGTGGGACCAACAAGCTCAGGGAACCCTGGATGTCAAGGGATATATGAGAATGGATTAGGAAAAAAAGGGAGGCTTTTGGCAGATACAAAGGAGGAGATTGCAGGGGCTCTGACACAAATTTTCAGAACCTCTCTGGCCACAGGGGAGGTGCCAGAGGACTGGAGAACAGCTAACGTAGTACCATTATTCAAGAAGGGTAGTAGGGATAAACCAGGGAATTACAGGCCAGTGAGCCTAACATCAGTGGTAGGGAAATTATTGGAAAAAATTCTGAGGGACAGAATTAGTCTCCACTTGGAGAGGCAAGGATTAATCAAGGATAGTCAGCATGGCTTTGTCAGGGGAGATCATGTCTGACCAATTTGATTGAATTTTTTGAGGGGGTGACTAGGTGTGTGGATGAGGGTAGTGCAGTTGATGTGGTCTACATGGACTTCAGTAAGGCTTTTGACAAAGTCCCGCATGGGAGACTGGTCAAGAAGGTAAGAGCCCATGGGATCCAGGGCAACTTGGCACATTGGATCCAAAATTGGCTTAGTGGCAGGAGGCAGAGGGTGATGGTCGAAGGTTGTTTTTGTGACTGGAAGCCTGTGTCCAGTGGTGTACCGCAGGGATCGGTGCTGGGTCCTTTGCTGTTTGTAGTGTACATTAATGATTTAGATATGAATGTAGGAGGTATGATCAGTGAGTTCGCAGATGACACGAAAATTGGTGGGGTGGTAAATAGCGAGGAGGGAAGCCTCAGGCTACAGGACGATATAGACCGGTTGGTCAGATGGGCAGAACAGTGGCAAATGGAATTTAACCCTGAAAAGTGTGAGGTGATGCATTTTGGGAGGACTAACAAGGCAAGGGAATACACAATGAATGGTAGGACCCTAGGAAGGACAGAGGATCAGAGGGACCTTGGTGTGCATGTACATAGATCCCTGAAGGCAGCAGGACAGGTAGATAAGGTGGTTAAAAAGGCATATGGGATACTTGCCTTCATTAGCTGAGGCATAGAATATAAGAGCAGGGAGGTTATGATGGAGCTGTACAAAACGCAAGTTAGGCCACAGCTGGAATACTGTGTGCAGTTCTGGTCGCCACACTATAGGAAGGATGTGATTGCATTGGAGAGGGTGCAGAGGAGATTCACCAGGATGTTACCTGGCTGCAGCGCTTCAGCTATGAAGAGAGACTGGACAGGCTGGGGTTGTTTTCCTTCGAGCAGAGAAGGCTGAGGGGGGTATCTGATTGAGGTGTACAAAATTATGAGGGCATAGATAGGATAGCTAGAAAGGAACTTTTCCCCTTAGTAGAGGGGTCAATAACCAGGGGGCATAGTTTCAAGGTAAGGTGCAGGAGGTTTAGAGGGGATTTGAGGAAAAACCTTTTCACCCAGAGGGTGGTTGGCATCTGGAACTCACTGCCTGAAAGGGTGGTAGAGGCAGGAACCCTCACAACATTCAAGAAGCATTTAGATGAGCACTTGAAACGCCATAGCATACAAGGCTACGGACCAAGTGCGTGAAAATGGGATCAGAATAGACAGGGCTTGATGGCCGGCGCGGACACGATGGGCCGAAGGGCCTCTTTCTGTGCTGTATAACTCGATGACTCTAAACTGTTTCCAGTGGCAGAACGTTCGGTAACCAGAGGACAGGTAATTGGCAAAAGAACCAGAGGGGAGATGAGGAGAATTTTTTTAATGCAACGAGTTGTGATGATCGGGGATGCACTGCCTGAAAGGGTGGTGGGAAGCAGATTCAATAATAACTTTCAAAAGAGAATTGGATAAATACTTGAAGCAGGGCTATGGGGAAAGGATAGGGGAGTGGGACTATTTGGATAGTTCTTTCAAAGAGCCGGCACAGGCACGATGGGCCGAATGTCTCATTCTGTGCTGCGTGATTCTATGATTCTATGAAAACTTGATGGGGGTCTGGGGCCAGCCTGAGCGCCACAGTGGTCTAGTGACAGATCCCTGGTGGAGGCCCAGGGGGGTGAATCCCTCAGCCGCTCTCGGATTTTAACCTTTCTGGAGGATTTCCTTGCAATACGGTGCTGTTTATTTGGACATGCTTTCCTGAATTTTTTTTTAAAGATGGAATGCAAATAGGACATTTTTCTAGATCCGGGAGTATAAAGATACATCAGTTTAGTGAAAATAGGAATCCAAATATTAGCTCAGTTCGGAGTCAAGATACAATCAACTTCAAAAATCAATCTTTAACTATTATTTAACAACATTAAAAAGGGGGATATCATTTTTTAAACAAATTTTATACTTAATTTCAAATTTCAATCAATATATAAAGTCATTGACAATGTTTCACGTTCTTGGTATTTAAGTATGACTGTTCCATGCGGCCCAATGGTCTCCTTCTGTGCTGTAAATTTCTGTAATTCTATGACACAAATTGGACTTCTTAAAATGATATCACGTATCTAAACTCCATAAACTGCTTGACGGTGTCAAAATTTTGTTGGATAACGCTCCTGTGAAGCGCCTTGGGACTTTTTAACTATGTTAAAGGCGTTATATAAATTCAAGTTGATGCTGTTGTTGATTGACTCTCCGTGGCCAGCTTGTACATGGCAACGCATCACCGCGAGTTCCTCAGGCAGATGACAGAAGCCAATCTGTGTTCCACCACTTACCTTTTCAGATGTCAGAGGGCACTCTG